>QNQO01000822.1:227500-518304 GCA_003290165.1 Berberis thunbergii | reverse complement strand
TGAGGTAAGAAAAGGCCCCCTTTCGGCATGGAACTTCTAAGGCTCCAATCTAAATCTAATGCCTTATCAAAACCTATTCTTGAAGTACCAGGAATGCCCTCCCAACACTTGCACTGACATGGATAATGTTATCACCTAGGGTTAAGTTTTGGGAACTGGGGTTGCCCCAATGAATGGGCCTGAAGGAATCCATCATGGGAACAGATGAAATGGTAGCGGAACCAATTGCATCCCCAGGGCAAGTGGACATATAATTATTCATGGGAAGCAAACCCATTCCCATTGGCTGATCAGTGAGATTCGTAGCATCAAAATTGCCAGGATGGGGGCATACTAGATGAATGGTAGTTCAGATAATCTTCATTTCTTTTTTCTGGATTGAAGTTATCCTTGTCTCCCAAATCCATCTCTACTCTCATCAACATGTGTTGTGGCCTTTCTACAACCTTTCCTTGAACTTTCAGTAGGTAGGACCTCTCAAGTGTTTTGAACCCGAAGTAATCATAATCAAAATCTCTGTCATAAATGATTTCACTGACAAAAATTGAAGCATTCTAATGCAAAAAAAAAGTACAATAATCATTCTTAAAAAATTTGACATAAGAAAATATAAGTAATGTGGAACATACTTCTAATTTCACTAGAGAATATATTTAATATAGAATGTTATTGCTAAAGTAGCACATACATAAAATTAATACCCTTGGGGCCAAAAAAAAACCTCTATATATATTTCTTTAGACAAGGTAATCATACTTTTAAAAAAAAAAAAAAAGACAGATCATACCAAAGCAACACTAAACAATGTCATAATCATATAAACACTTTATCATTAATCACTACAACATAGAAACTGTAAAACTCATCAGAACACAAATAATCGGCACATAAATAAAATGCAACAGCTGTAAACACAGGCCTGGTGAAATCTGCACTTGCACGATGAAACACATAACCAAACTCGCAAAAACATTCAAAAAGCACAACAAACATCGCAATCCAAAGTCAATACTCACTTCACCCCAATAGCATTCTGCATCATATTAAACGACCGACCGATCCCCTACTGAATTCCATCACGCTAACAGCAGAAAAAAAAAAAAAAAAAAAAAAAATTGCATCAGGACAAAGCAGATTGTTTTTTTATTTTTTATAAATTAAGATAGAAAAGAAGATGCTCATGTATTACCTGCTCTCATCTACAAAATGCAGTCCCTTTCATCTGCATCATCCTTAGGAAGCATGGACATGAGCAGAAGGTTCTGCAATTGTGCTTCCTGACTTTGAGATAGTTCAGTGCAAGATTTTGTCCTTGTGATCCTGCATATACGATCAAATGATTAATTCATAATCTTTTTCCTGTTTTTTTTTATTCAGAGCGTAGACTCCATGAGAGAAGGGGGCAATTTACCTTAAAATGAACAATCACGTGCCCGTAGTGTATTTTACTCAGCTCCTCTTTGCTGCCACCATTACATTGCTTCCAACGTAGTTATAACTATCAATCATCAAGTTCCACGTGATTTTTACACCATAAGAAAAAATCACCAACGTCCAAATCCCCCATCATGTCTCCTTTTGGATCTCTCTTGTAAAGTTTCACCTCAGTCATATATTTGAAGCATAAGGAAAGTTTGATCTCTGTTGCAGGGTTCAATGATCCATGACAATCGCAAGAGAATCGATGGATAGGATCTACAACCTCTATTGCTATCGCAATGACATTCTTATGCCAATCACAAACTTTGTAAGTTTTTTACACTGAAGGAACAGGATTGCTTTGAGAAGGAAACCTCACACAACACCTTGAGAAGATGGTGGTAATGGAGATGGAGGTAATGGATTTTCTGGTTGCCTTGTCGATGGAGGTAATGTATCTTCAGTTCTTTGTGCCCCTCCTTGTGTTCCCTCACTTGTTGATGGTCTCACATAAGTTCCATTATCAAGTCTCTCACGTATCCATTGAACATTTTCTTCCAATCTATCATATTTTTCGCTAATTTTTTTTACTTCCAATGTTTTATCGAAAAGCAATGAACCAGCGGGAAGTGAAGCATCATACTTCCTTTTAGAGACGGTGGTTCCAACACAACAAACACGTCCCCTTTCTTCTTGGCCAAACACTTGGCTTAGAGGATCGTTATCAATAGTGACAAGTTCTATAATTTCCTTACCCTAAACCCCCCAACCAATATAACAGACCTGCTAAGGGTTGCCCAGAGATATATCACTCTAGCACTACACCCCAAATGCTTATTCATAACATTTCAAAAATGTTATTGTAGAATATCATAGTGTTTTAGTAAACGTTGTGTCTGTCAGAGCTATAATAGGTATTGGGTTATTTATAGCGTTTCAGAAACACTATTGTAAGTAGACCATTTATAGCATTTTTAAAGTGTTATTGTTTAGCTTATAATAGCGTTTTAAAATGCTATGCAATTGTTTAATGAGTAGAGTTGTTGGGCAGTCTCATACTTGGCACCGTGGTGATTGTAGAAACAATAATCCCTTATTGAGGTCAATAAAAGTACTTTAAAAAAAAAAAAAAAAAACCTCCGGTGGGGAGGGACCTTTATTAATTGAATAAAAATCTTATAAACCTGTCAGGGGTACATGACGACTTTACCCAAGTAAAAAAAACTATTGGACATACATCAAAGATAAACCAAAAATCAAGGTCCTTTTTACGTTTATTTCTCGTAGCTCTATTCCCAACTCCTCGAGCGTTCCAAAACATAATATTATCAATCATTGTTAGTTTGGGCACCCAGGATGGCCACCTCGATCACCCACCTTTTATATGCTGACGATACTTTGATCTTTTGAATGGCAGAAAAAAGTCCATAGAAGGATGTATGCGGTTACTAAATAGATATTGTCAGGTTTCAGGAGAGAAAGTTAATATTGCAAAAAGCTCTTTCTGTATTGATGAGAAAGTCTGTGCAGAAAAAATCATTGCTATCAAACTTAAGATAGGCTTTGTCTACAAGCAATCTTTGTTCACATACCTTGGAGTTCCTATTTATCAAGGTAGATGCAGAGTTTCTTTCTTTGAACCTTTAGTCAATAAAATCCAACAGAGAATTCAGGGCTGGAAAGCCAGACTTTTGTCACCAGGGGGTAGATTGACGTTTATAAGACATGTCTTATTGTCAATGCCAATTTATTCCATCGCAGCTACAGTCATCCCTGTTAAGGTCCTGCAATCTATCCAGAAATTGATTGCAGACTTCTTTTGGGGAGATCATGAAGGGCGACATAAGCGGAAATGGATAGCTTGGAGGAAAATCAGTGTTCCAAAGGAGGAAGGTGGTCTAAACGTTAGGAGTTTGGAAGATATCATCAAAGCTTTTCGAATTAAGTCACTTTGGAATCTTATAACTTCCAACTCTTTATGGGCAATCTATCTACGGCATAAATATTTGCAAGATGGGGCTCCAATCAGAAAGCAAGAGCTTAAAGTTGGGGCGTCTCCATTCATTAAAGAGTTGATGGTGCACAAAGATTTTATTGTTGAAACTCCATGTGGCGGATCTCTAAAGGCATGGTGAGTTTTTTTCAAGAAAAATGGGCTAAGGTTGGAATTTTCAGTAAAAATGAGGTGATGGTGACGTATGACAATTGGCTTTCCCTACAGAAAATGCACAAGGAAAATTTCAGAATGCTAAACCCAGATATGCAAAGAAAAAGCTCAAGGGCTCTACAAGACAATAGTGCAATGTGAAGTTGGTGATCGAGATACAAGAATTTGGGTTCCAAACAATGATGGTGGCTTTTCGATTAGTTCAGTTTGCAAAATTCTAGGTGCTAGAGGGACACTTGATGACTTTTGGAATTAGATATGGCATCCTTTATTGCCTTCTAAAATCTCTATTTTCATCTGAAAATTTATTAGAATGGCATTACCTATTGATGGTGAAATTAGAAGAATTGGGTTTTACTCGCGTCTAAATGTGTATGATGTTTTCATTCTGAGGAAGAAACTATGAAACATCTTTTCCTGGATAGCGAGTTAGCAAAAAGGGTGTGGGGACACTTTGATTTGGTGTTTGACATGCACATTCACAGACCAGTTAAAGTGTACACAATGCTTAAGGCATGGTTTAGGAAAGCGAAGAAATCTTCGTTGTCGGGCACCCTCATCCACTTTACTCCACTTTTCATCCTATGGGAAATCTGGATCCAAAGAAATAAGAAATTTTTTGAAGGAAATGAGGTTTCGTCATGTTACGTGATTATTAAAGTTCATTTTTGGATTAAGTGTGTGGCCAAATTTTTTATTCCTAAACGAAAGGAAACCAATGGAGCATTGCTCAGCAGGTTGGGCATACAAGCAAAGAGTGTAAAAACGTCTCCTCCTCGGGTTTTATATTGGGTCTTCCCTCATGCAGGATGGTATGTGCTAAATGTGGATGGGTCTTGTGTGGATGCAGGGAGACTAACTCAGTGGCGGATGCTTTGGCTAGATTGGCGGATGCTTTTCATGAGTTTAAAATAAACACAAAAATTAATCCAAACAATGTGTTGGAAATAGACTTACAAATTTCTACCAAATTTCGAAGTCTATATAACTCACAATTTCAGTTGTTTTCTCAATTTTTTATTTTTTTGGATTTTCAATCTGGTCTCCCTAATCTATCATCATTACTATTATACTTTTCATGATTTTAAAGTAAACATAATCCAAATAATGGGTCATAACATAGTCTTGCACATTTCCACAAAATTTCAAAGGCTATAACAAACCATTTTAATGGTTTTTCTTAATTTTTAGTTTTTTGGGTTTTGGTCCTATCTCCCTACTCTCTCATCCTTTCTATTATCCTTTTCATGATTTCTTAGTAAACATGAAAAATTGAATCTAAAAAATGGTCAGAAAATATAATTACACATTTCCACAAATTTTCAAAGCTATATACCCACAATTTCAGTGGTTTTTTCTCAATTTTAATTTTTGGGTTTTTATCTTATCTCCCTAATTTCTCATCTTTTCTATTATCTTTTTCATGATTTTAAGGTAAACATAAAACATTGAATCCAAACATTGAGTCGGAAAATAGACATATATTTCTACCAAATTTCAAACACTAAAACTTACAATTTCAGTGGTTTTCTCAATTTATATTTTTATTTTTGGGTTTCTATCTTGTCTCCCTAATCTCTCATCTTTTTTATTATCTTTTGCATGATTTTAAAGGAAACATAAAACATTGAATCCAAATAATGGGTCAGAAAATACGCTTGCACATTTTCACAAATTTTCAAAAGTTAACCAACAATTTTAGTGGTTTTTCTCAATTTTTAATTTTTTGAGATTTCATCTTGTCTCCCTAATCTCTCATCTTTTCTATTATCCTTTTCATGGTTTAAAAATAAACATAAAACATTGAATCCAAACAATGGGTCGGGACTGCACATTTCCACAAAATTTCAAAAGCTATAACCAACAATTTTAATGGTTAATTTTAATTTTTTGGGTTTTGATTTTGTCTCCTTAATCTCTCATCCTTACTATTATTCTTTTCATGATTTAAAAGTAAGCATAAAAAAATTCAATCCAAACAATGGTCAGAAAATAGAATTACACATTTCCACAAAATTTCAAAGCCTATAACCCACAACTTCAGTGGTTTTTCGCAATTTCAGTCATCCTTCTTTGATATGATGTTCAATTTCGTCTCTTAGGCTACGACAATCTTCTGTATCGTGGCCGTAGTCATTGTGGAAGAGACGATGTTTGCTCTTGTTCTGCTTCTCCGGATCTCCTCTTATCTTCGGCGGCCATTTGACATATTCTCTTCTTGCCATCGCTGTAAGCATCTCGCTTCGACTTGCTGTCAGAGTCGAGAATGCTCTTTCCAATTTGGGCTTCTTCGGTTGTAGACTTTTGGATTTTCCATGATTGCATTTGGAGCTATGTTAGCTCGGTGTTTCTTAAGCTGGGTGATTTCTTCTCGAAAGTTGTTGTCTTGTAAGTTATGGATGATCATGTCTATTGTTTCGATCACGCTCTCCATCTGAGCCATAACCATCTTCACTCGGGGATCCGAGGAGATTCCCCATGATGTCAGAGATGTCTGAAATATTACATGCTGGAGTTCTAGCTCTTTCAGTAGGTATGGTTGTTTCGATGGTTGTCTTTGAATCAGTACTGGGCAGCATGTCGTATCTATTATATCGTCAGATTGAAGATTTGTGGAGTATTCCATTGATCTTCTACCAGGTTGTGTGAGTTTTGTCACTGTGAATCTTATTTTTAGAAAAGGAAACTCATCGCTCCCCACGGACAACACCAAACTGATGCGTCCAAAAGCGAGGTACTCATTATAAATGATTGATTAATATCATTTATACAGATTAAACAAAATCCAAGAAAGAGAATGTAATCTATATTATCGGCTAAGAACTCATTGTCATAAATATCTTGGCTATTTTTTAATGTAGCGATAAGAGAGCTAGGGTATAACGAAAAATGATTTTGTTTATACTTGTCGTCCAAACTATCTTAATAAGTATTTATTGTTGGGTTTTCATAAATGAGAAAGAGGCGTGTAGTAGAAAATAAAACAATGAGATTGTTGTCTTAATTTTTTTTTAATTTTAAAATTATTATTACAGATTATATGACACCAAAGGAAATATGGAAGGACTCAACAAATACAGATTGTTTACTTTACACTGAAAGCAACCCCTAAGCATTTGTAAGAGAATGTTCATTTTTCATCTTTTTCTTTTTTTTTCAAATAATTTGGATGGATTCAACAAATTCAGATTACTTGTTTTATCTATTTTTTTTATACATGCCAGTGATGTAATTGAATTATTGAGTTTGAAAAAAAAAAACTAATTAAGTCAGGGCATGAAACATTGAAAGCAAGAAATCTCTATATAAGTCAATTCTATATGCTGCTTCTATTTCGGTAATAATTGCTGGAATTCTTATCATATCATCTTCAGGTTAGGCTCAATAGTGCTAGGGCCACTGAGTGTATAAATACCACTCCTCCAGGAGATCCCAAGTCAACAATTTTTGTGTCTCTCAGTTCCTCTGGCTTTTGTAAGAGATTGTTAAAGCCCCTAAGATGACATCTTCATTTTTCATGGATTCTACTACTGTGGCCGCCGATAATGATGATGAAGAAGAAGATGGAAATACTTTGGGTATAATATTTCACGTTCTCATCACCTGGTTCTTCACTTTGTTTGCAATGTTTTATGAATCTCTCATAAAACTTTTGGTATATATTTATTGGATTAATCTTTTATGTTTATTTCGATCTCACAATTCTAGGTAGGTTTAAGATATGCAGTTCATAGATGATGTAGATTATATTTCAGTTTGTGCTTCTTTAGCTAATCGATGGATTAACTTATTAGTTCCAAATCGACTTGTTCCCTTGAAGCTATATATAAGAATACCAATCTCAACAGTCCATTTCTTTTTGTCGACTTTGGAAATCTCTTCCTCGTTGGATCTGAACGGTTTGAGTACCTAAATAGATTTTGTTTTCGTTCTTGATTTTCATGTTTTCTTCAGCTTCATTATCTGGTCATTGTGGATATTTTAATTCCCAATGATTTGTTCCCTTGAAGCAATATAAATGTTTGTTCTTCAAATTGTTTTTCTCGCTCTGTGGTCCTCTTAGGACTGTCGGGGATCTATTTAAGAATAGTTCGACACAACTTTTGATGACTTTATTTTTTGTATTATTTTGTTGATTTATTCAGTTTTTCACTTAGTAACGTCAATGATTACCAAAGACCTATAATGATTTGTGGAGATGACCACAAGTTCATTTGGACATCTATGGGATTGAGACATTTTAGATTTAATTTCCAATTGAATATATTCTTTTGTTAGTATGGTTTCATTTGTTCGAACTTATTCAAGAAAAAAAAACTTCATTCGTTAAGATTCTGGTGGTCATGTCCTTAAGTGAAGCTGGAAAAATGATTCCCTCCCTATCAAGTGATGCTAATTTGTGTTGCATTTGGACGTTGGGGAACTACAATTTAAAGTTTTTTTTACCCTTTTCCTAAATTTTCCCCATTTTGTCAACTTTTTTTTTTATTCCTCTTTATTTGAAGCCAAAAGGATTTTTTCGATACTGAAAACAATGATGCGCTAAAGGCTTGTCAAACTAGGATAAGGAATTTTTTTCTATATGTGTTGTCTTTCATTCTCAAAACTACACCAGGATAGTACCTACAAAAACTCCATACAATTGAGGAACCTAAAGAATGCACATATACGTACCATTAAATTGATGCAATAAAAGCTTACGAGGAAAATGCAAAATAGTACAAGGCTATCAGAAGATCTCATTTGTTCTTCCTCATTTTTTTTTTTTTGCAAATATAGTATTTCTCTCCAGTATAGGGTTGTGCTGCAACTTATAGATCATAACTCATTTAATAGTGACAATGTCTTTAATACTAGAACATCAACCAGTTATGAGCTTCCCAGTTAAGATTTAGCCTATGCTTCTTACCTAATGGTTATATGTAGGTAACTTGTCCTCCATCTGACAATTTTCTTTTCTTTTCTTCTATAGATAGTTTCACTTGTTGGAGACAAGAATTGCCGGCTTATTTGATATGGGGAACGAGAATTAACAAATTATTTGATGTGGTTTGGACCAAATCACCATCCACCTTCACCTCAATACAATGGAATTCAGATGGCTCGTTTATTTCAGACCATCCAGATTGTAAGTTCTAGAAAAGAACTCATATGAAAATCACATCTTGTTCATTTGAGGGAAGAAATCACATTATGGTAGAAAGTACCTGATAATAATGTCATTGGCAATAATGCAAGTTGATTTGCTATATATGAATGTTGCTTATTTGGTAGATGTTGAAGCTTTTAAGAATTCAAAATTTCCTATGTAAATGTAGTCTATTACATGTCATGTTGTTAGAAAGCAAGGCACTCATTTAAAGCGAGCCATGCACTCATGATTAATTGATTAATATCATTTTATACTAAAAAAAATTGTGTTGATAAACATATATTGACTATTTTTCAAGTAGCAATAAGAGAGCTATAGCGTTTTGGGTGATTTGTGTAATTCCGAATACTCTTTCTTCCCGGGGCGAAGCTTAAAAAATCCTTGGGGTGTAGCACTAATAGTATATATAAAATATGTTATACTAAGTTTGTTTAGACAGTCTTTACGAGCATTGTGAACCACCATTTTTTGTTTCAACATATTCATCAGCTAATATTGGGAAGAAAATGAATTTTTTTTTATAATCACTACACCAAAAATACCCATCGGCAACGGTTTGAGACCGTGGGGGTAACCCATTGTCACGGCTTAGAAGCGTGGGCAATAGAGGCGTTGCGAAATCATCATTCATGGCTATAAACCGTGGCAAAACATTTTAGCAACGGTTTTATGCTCGAGGAGGCGTGATGATTTTTTGTATTTAGCCACGGTTATAAGCAGTTGCTAAAATAGTGGCCACGGTTATAAACCATTGCAACATGGCCACGGTTATTAGCCGTTGCAATATGGCCACGGTTAAAAGCCGTGGCAACTATGATGGCCACAGTCATAAGCCATGGCAATGATGATGACCACGGTTTAATTAAGCCGTTGCAAACGTTTCGACCACGGTTTTAAGCCGTGGCAATAATAGTGGCCACAGTTATAAGTCGTTGCAACATGGTCTCGGTTATTAGCCATTGCAATATGGCCACGGTTTTTAGCCGTGGCAATCATGATGGCCACGGTTATAAGCCGTGGCAATCATGATGAGCACGGTTTAATTAAGCCGTTGCAAGCATACGTTGTTCTACAGGATTGAATCACCTGTTGCAGTTCTTCTGACAAGGATCAATGCATAATTGAGACTGACCTGACAGGAATTAGCAATGTAGATCAGAGAATGGTCAAGAAAGAATGTTGAATTGCCACTAGATCAAGCCGAATTGATAGAAGAAATAAGAACAAATTGTATTGATAGAAATTGTAGACAATTTGAGATGTTCAGTCTCCCTATGAGCAGAGCTCAATGTACAAAGTGTTTACAAAATGAATGAATGTTTGTTTCTCATATTACACTTCTTATTTATAGACATTGCTAACACAACACTACAATGTATCTAACAGACTTTGTAACACCTAACAGAGCACCTAACAGCTCCTCGCACCTGCAGCTCCAGCCCGCACTCGCACTGCCAATTGGGAGCTTAGAGTAAGGGACCATTTAAGGTTGCCATATTCCTGTTTGTGCTGCTTCTAAAGATAATGAAGAACCACTACCTGTTTGTGCTGCTTCTAGAAGCATCTCTTCTTGAGTCATTCTCTTCTCCTCGCCTTCTTTCTTTCTTTTTATTGGCTGAGTAATTTAAAAAAAAACAGTGGTTGTTAGAACTTACATATTTTTACAAAATATCTTTATGAGCATCATAAATAAGGATTTAACATTAACCACAGTGATGTAGAGGGAAGGAAATGCAGACACGGTAAAAATGAATAGCATACGTGCGAAAAGACTTAGTAATGCACAGTTATATGACACAATGTAGTCAAAACTAACCTTCATGGTTGCTTGCATGGCTGCTTGTATAGCTTCTCTTTCTGCTTGCCTCACAATGACTGAAGTTCGTGTAGACTTCCTCACAATTCTTTCACTTTCTAACTCATCATGATGATCAGAGGGACTAGGTTGCTCTGTATTGGAAGGCTTTTACAAATATAGACAAAGCAAACCATTCCAAGGACGAACCCATATGCTATAATTATCAGCGCTGCAACTATACATAAATCACCTTATTAGCCAAACTTAAAGACTGACCCTTGTTTTCACTCAACTTCCACAAGCCATGCACTCTTCCCGGTTCTCCAAGGAACAAACAACTTGTGCCATCTTTGCACCATCATCAGCCTTTAATGGCTTAGTCTTATCCTACAGCACCCATAAAAGGCAACTAGGTGTTAATAACAAGAAGCATAGTATAGGAAAATATATTGTTTAACACTGTTACAACTGCAATAACAAACTAAAAAGTCAGGTTAATTAGTAAAACCTCGAGCATGGAGGTATATATCAACAGTGAACTTGATAGCATCAGCAGCAGCACGTGATCGCAGTTAGTACATTCCAGTTTTCAGACCCTAGGCACATCTATTAAAACTCAGCATATTGCATGTACAAAAATAGAATTGATAATCAACACCAAAAAATGAAAGAATCCAGCAGCATAGTCAAACATATAAATTTTAGGGTCAAGACTAGGAAAAGAACTAATGAGATATCTCAAGCATCGACCTCAAGAATGAATACTGCTAAGATACATATGGCTTCAACCTAGCAAACACACATGTGGAGGACCATGGTGCAAGGGAATCAGATGAGCTTAGGTTTTAAATAAGAGTCCTATGCATTCTGCAAAACACTCTGTATCATGAGCCTATATATATGCATTCAACTCCTGTTACCATGATATCTATTGTTTCAACACTATCATTGGTAAGCTGTTGGTGCAACTCCTGTTACCATGATATCCCCTGCCAATAAAGAAAGAACATTAACTTTATACCCGATGAGAATGGTATACATGTTTATAATTTTATACAAATGTCTACTTTGATTGACCATCCAAGGAAGCTAATCGCAAAATGGAAGGGGAAATTGTAACATAAGAAGAAAGCATTTAATGTTTAATCATTGACTTGTTAAAAGCTAAGAGAATAGACTAAAGATCAAAAATAAGCTATGCAATGACTATTGGAGCACATGTATTTTTTGGGGGGGACATGAAACAGTTATGTGCTTAAAAGAATCTTCCGGGACGAACTGAACCTTTTGACTGTCACAGATTATATGAGCCTATCTGTCTTTTATCAACCAAATCTGAAACTCCATCCTCATAATCAAAGCAAAAAATATTCAAGTTTGCACTAGAGTTATACCATTTTTGTCACTTTTTAAAACCTTATCCAACCATGTTTCTTGATTAACAAAAAAAAATGAAAGTAAACAACTAATCATTCACGAAACGCAATAAAATTTAATTTACATTGTTGAGGAGGTGACAACTGGAAAATATCAATCAATAAACTACAGTAAAACCTCAAACTTCTCTTCATCTTCAGAAACAAAAATAAACAACAAACCAAATGATTACATTGATCAGCCTGTGGCCTTATTTACAGTGGAACTCTGGAACTAGTCCTAATCCTAATATGCATCTCTAATTAAAATACATCTAATAAAATATTAAAAACTAGATACCACAAAATTCCTAATTCTAACTATTCAAACTAATCTTTACATCTTTTCTTTCTTCGATGAAAACTGCTTAAGATTCATTAGTTAATCTAAGGATTGGAGAAGACCAAAACAGCAGAAATATTACAGGAAAGAACATTAGCTAACAACATTAACCCATATTGTATCCAAAAGTTAAACAAACATTTAAAACGATTTAAAGCTAAATATGGTAAAATTATATAAGCTGCAGCTTTTGGATATATTTTGCTAAACGATTTAAAGCTTTTGGATAATGTTATCACCTAGGGTTAAGTTTTGGGAACTGGGGTTGCCCCAATGAATGGGCCTGAAGGAATCCATCATGGGAACAGATGAAATGGTAGCGGAACCAATTGCATCCCCAGGGCAAGTGGACATATAATTATTCATGGGAAGCAAACCCATTCCCATTGGCTGATCAGTGAGATTCTTAGCATCAAATTGCCAGGATGGGGGCATACTAGATGAATGGTAGTTCAGATAATCTTCATTTTTTTTTTCTGGATTGAAGTTATCCTTGTCTCCCAAATCCATCTCTACTCTCATCAACATGTGTTGTTGCCTTTCTACAACCTTTCCTTGAACTTTCAGTAGGTAGGACCTCTCAAGTGTTTTGAACCCGAAGTAATCATGATCAAAATCTCTGTCATAAATGATTTCACTGTCAAAAATTGAAGCATTCTAATGCAAACAAAAGTACAATAATCATTCTTAAAAAATGAAACATAAGAAAAATATAAGTAATGTGGAACATGCTTCTAATTTCACTAGAGAATATGTTTAATATAGAATGTTATTGCTAAAGTAGCACTGAGATACATAAAATTAATACCTTGGGGCCAAAAAAAAAACCTCTATATATATTTCTTTAGACAATGTAATCTTACTTAAAAAAAAAAAAAAAGACAGATCATACATAGCAAACACTAAACAAGGTCATATTCATATAAACACTTTATCATTAATCAACTACAACATAGAAACTGTAAAACTCATCAGAACACAAATAATCTGCACATAAATAAAATGCAACAGCTGTAAACACAGGCCTGGTGAAATTTGCACTTGCACGATGAAACACATAACCAAACTCGCAAAAAACAATCAAAAAAGCACAACAAACATCGCAATCCAAAGTCAATACTCACTTCACCCCAATAGCATTCTGCATCATATTAAACGACCGACCGATCCCCTACTGAATTCCATCACGCTAACAGCAGAAAAAAAAAAAAAAAAAAAAAAGCAACAGAGTGCATCAGGACAAAGCAGATTGTTTTTTTGTTTTTTATAAATTAAGATAGAAAAGAAGATGCTCATGTATTACCTGCTCTCACCTACAAAATGCAGTCCCTTTCATCTGCATCATCCTTAGGAAGCATGGACATGAGCAGCAGGTTCTGCAGTTGTGCTTCCTGACTTTGAGATAGTTCAGTGCAAGATGTTGTCCTTGTGATCCTGCATATACGATCAAATGAATTAATTCATAATCTTTTTCCTGTTTTTTTTATTCAGAGCGTAGACTCCATGAAAGAAAGGGGCAATTTACCTTAAAATGAACAATCACGTGCCCGTAGTGTATTTTACTCAGCTCCTCTTTTGTTGCCACCATTACATTGTTTCCAACATAGTTGTAACTATCAATCATCAAGTTCCACATGATTTTTACACCATACGAAGAAATCACCAACATCAATATCCCCCATCATGTCTCCTTTTGGATCACTCTTGTAAAGTTTCACCTCAGTCATATATTTGAAGCATAAGGAAAGTCTGATCTCTGTTGCAGGGTTCAATGATTCATGGCAATCGCAAGAGAATCGATGAATAGGATCTACAACCTCTATTGCTATCGCAATGACATTCTTATGTCAATCACAAACTTTGTAAGTTTTTGACACTGAAGGAACAGGATTGCTTGGAGAAGGAAACCTCGCAACACCTTGAGAAGATGGTGGTAATGTCGATGGAGGTAATGGATTTTCTGGTTGCCTTGTCAATGGAGGTAATGTATCTTCAGTTCTTTGTGTCCCTCCTTGTGTTCCCTCACTTGTTGATGGTCTCACATAAGTTCCATTTTCAAGTCTCTCTCGTATCCATTGAACATTTTCTTCCAATCTATCATATTTTTTGCTAATTTTTTTTACTTCCAATGTTTTATCGAAAAGCAATGAACGAGCGGAAGTGAACCATCATACTTCCTTTTAGAGACGGTGGTTCCAACACAACGAACACGTCCCCTTTCTTCTTGGCCAAACACTTGCCTTAGAGGATCATTATCAATAGTGACAAGTTCTATAATTTCCTTACCCTAAACCCCCAACCAATATAGCAGACCTACTAAGGGTTGCCCAGAGATATATCACTCTAGCACTACATCCCAAATGCTTATTCATGACATTTCAAAAATGTTATTGTAGAATATCATAGCGTTTTAGTAAACGTTGTGTCTGTCAGAGCTATAATAGGTATTGGGTTATTTATAGCGTTTCAGAAACACTATTGTAAGTAGACCATTTATAGCATCTTTCAAGTGCTATTGTTTAGCTTGTAATAGCGTTTTAAAAATGCTATGCAATTGTTTAATGAGTAGAGTTGTTGGGTAGTCTCATACTTGGCACCGTGGTGATTGTAGAAATAATAATCCCTTATTGAGGTCAATAAAAGTACTTTAAAAAAAAAAAAAAAAAACCTCCGGTGAGGAGGGACCTTTATTAATTGAATAAAAATCTTATAAACCTGTCAGGGGTACATGACGACTTTACCCAAGTAAAAAAAAAACTATTGGACATACATCAAAGATAAACAAAAAATCAAGGTCCTTTTTACGTTTATTTCTCGTAGCTCTATTCCCGACTCCTCGAGCGTTCCAAAACATAATATTATCAATCATTGTTAGTTTGGGCAATAGAGTCACACGGACTCATCTAACGACGCATGCCCGGGGGGACCGCCATCCTGACTTTTGTACTTCTCCTCTTATTCATCTCTCCTTCTGACGTAGCCCTTAAATCCAAATCACTGTTCACTGCCTTTGGACCAACCTCCGATTCTGAATCGACATCATCACTATCATCACTAGCACTTTCGAGTGTATTGATATTTAATTTCTTCTGTCGAAGCCTCCTAGTTTCTTTGAACAATGATATAGCCTTGTTCAATGTGTCTCCTATTATTTTATAATCCGGAGAATTTTTTATAGTGTGTTTTTCAAAATTGCTCTTAGCCCTGACCAAAGTTTGAATATCATCATCAAAAGGTCCCTGCACTCGTTGTCCCTGCAAAGTGTCCCCTAGCTTTGTGCTAGGATCCACAACTTGTTGTCCCTGCTTCGATAAGCTGCCTGATTCTATCATACTCGACATACGCACCTCCGCGCTTGCTGCCATATCGTCCCCTGGCTCTGTGCTAGGAGCTATCGCATCCACTGTTGTTCTAGGATCAACCGCAACCATTGTTGTGCAACGAACAACCACCTTCACTGCTGTTCTATGATCCGCATCCACTGCTATGCTAGGAGCCAATACTTCCTCTGATCTACGAGCCACATCCACTACTGGTGACCATGCTGTTCTAAGAGCCAACACGTCCCCTGTTTTATCAATAACATGATCAAGAAATGATCCCTTAGCACCAGGCCGTGCATCCCTTGCAGTCACGCGCCCATCATCGAAACTTCCAGACGATATTTCGACCACCTTCAATTCTGCTGGCTGATATTCACATAATTATTACATAATATATCCCTTAATTTATACATGTTAGTGTTTCAATTATTATATTTTATAGTAATTATTTTGTTTTCATGTTTTTGTAGGAATTTGAGCGTAAACGATGAAATCATATTAAGGCGACAAGTTAAGGAACGGCAATTAGTCGATTCTAACGGTGGTATAAAGCAGATGGTCACAAACCTAATTCATAACCTAAACCCAAAACCTAATCCATCACCTAAACCCAAACCCAATGCCAAGCCCAATCCTACCTCCAAATTATACATTGATGAATCATCCCCTCATCTCATCCCTATTCATCTTGATCATTTTCTATAAATACAAGAGAATATGGTGAGAAAAAGGGGAGGAAGAAAAGGGAAAAGAAGAATTAGACAAAAATCAAAACATCTTTCTCACAAGGTGATTTTCATCACCATTACCACCTATCCATCTCTCACTCATTCTATGTCCAGATCACTCAGCAATCACCTCCATCATCCATTAACCACCATCACCCGAGCACCACCACCACCTCCGGACAGCACAACTGCCACCACCACGAAAACAGGGGTGTGACAACCCTGTTTCTTGTTAGAGCCACCTCCATCACCGTCCCTGCCCCTCTTCCTGTCCATCGTCCATCAACCTCCATCCGCCATCAACCTGTTTCGCGACAAAACACATCTGTGAGCCACCACAACCACCGCGAAACAGAGCCGCCATCACCGCGACTCTGTTCTGCCTCGCCACAGACCCTGCTCCTCCCCTCTCTCGGCCTCTCTTCATCTCGAGCTCCTTCCTGCATCCCTCTCTCACGACCATAGTTGCAAGCGGCGCGTCAGCCAGCACGCAACCGCAGCGACAGGAGCAAACACAGGGCTCCGCCACCGCTCTCTATTTTGATTTTTTTTAGTTTTCATTACACCTCTCTCACCGATTTTCCATCCCTCTCTCTATTTTGCAGGTCTGGAACAGGTTGGCGCAGGAGGACGCTAGCGAGGAGCGAAGAACAGCAGCGGGAGTGGTGCTGTCGTGTTGGAGATGAAACGCATTATAGCGAGGGTGGGAGACCGAGTCAAAACCGTTTTTGGCTATTCACTCCTTCGATTCTGCTCTGTACCACCACAGAGCGTTTTGGGAACATTTTTCTCAGGATTCGTGTTCTGACCACCTGATGATCTGCTGAGTACCACCACATCAAGTTTGTGACAAACTAAATGAGTTGCATAATTCATTTTGATTTATGTTACTGAATTGTGTGCTTAATTGTTAATTACAATTTATTTCTGAATTTTTGATAAATTGCTTTCACCTTTCATTTTCGAGAAATTAATCTTGATATGTTTGGTAGTTAGAATTACATTTTTTTCAATATTCAAAGCATCTGCTAAAAATAGTAAGCTTAAACTTTGATTAAGTGTGCCCTAAAAAGACACTTAATACCTTGTAATAGTGTATTTGCTTGAAATAATTTGTTAATGTTTGATATAAACATGATATAAGTTGAATTGGATTTTAACGATCACATATTCGGAGTAAGCAAGGGATTTTCATCCCTAAAGCTTCTCGTTTTTAAATTCAGTAATTTAGATTTAAATGTTGTTGCTAACTCATTGGTGAGTCCAAGCCCACAAAATCCATCTCATCTATCTTTTATTTTATTTTTCTTATTTTTAATTTATTTTTAGTTTAGTTTTAAAAACATTGTAATCCCATTTCCGTTTAAATTAGTTTAGATAATTTCTAAATTTCAATTGCATCCACCTTCTTCGTGGGATCGACCCGTACTTGCCGTTATCAACCAGTTAGGCACCGTGCAGTTGCGATTATTACAAGTGGGTTAAATTAACCTATTTATTTAGGTTAGTTAAATCCGTATCAAGTTTTTGGCGCCGTTGCCAGGGAAGGTTACGGTGTAATTGAATTTAAGATTTATTTGCACTAATTTTTTAAAAAAAATAATCAAAAAATTTCAAAAAATTAAAATTAAAATTTAAAAATTAAAAAAACAAACAAAACAAAACAAAAATTTTATTTTTATTTTTATCTTTTTACACCCATTTTGTGTTTGATTTTGCAGATTACACGGTTCTCGAGAAAATTGGATGATCCTGCTAAACATCAAGCAAATTTTTATTTTTATTTTTATTTTTTTATTTTGTGAGGAGAGTTTTAATTTTATTTTCACCTCGTTTTACGAGTGTGTGGTGTAATAATTTTTTAGGACTTTACTATTTTTCATTTTGTTTAATCACTAGAAAAAAAAAAACCCCAAATTTTTTTATGATTTAGAAATCCGACTTCTACAACCAATACCAGTAAATTTATTTGCATGTGCTTGTGTGTTGAGTGAAATGGATAAAAAGAAGTCAGACTTTTTTTTGAATTGTGCTAACTTTTTGTGCAGATTGGAATACGCACACTGTAAGTATTTCTATCACACGCAATGTATTAGCGACCCGGGTGCTTTGTGTAATTGTTTGAAATTGTGTGATTGGTTGTTTAATTTCTGTAATTGTGGATGCTAAACTTTAGTAATTCATAATAAGCAGACCCAGCTTCTAAATAGAAACTGGTGGGACTTGATATCCCCACCTCATCACTCCAGCTGTGTGCAACCAATAGACAAACATAATTAAAATCAATTAGCAAGTTAGATAGAGTCATCTTTTAGGTACGGTGTTCATAGGACAACCAAGACCAAGGTGAATCCAATAATTTTTGTGTTGACCCAAGCTAAAAGTGACGATGGGTTTAATCATTCAATGAACTCCGAAAGGCCACTGCCACAAGGGTAATTTACCCGGTACGCCGAGTCATAAGTAAGCTGCGATCCACAAGAAGAATTGGTGTAACCAACAGTTTTTTGTTAGGAACACAAGCCTCAAGTGTGCATTTAACATCACATCGTTCTCACATCTATTGGCTTACAGAGCGGTAGCACAAGGAAGTACTTAATTGGACCATTGTGACCTCCTTCTCTTGTGCGATAATCCGGTTTCTTTGAAACAAAACTCTAGCCTACTGATTTTGAACTTTGCGGTGTAAAGTGTACACTCTTAGGATCAACTTGTAGCACCCATTGCTGTGTCATAAAGATTACATAATAAATAATTGTCCCCCAAAAATAAAAAGATAATTGATCTCAAAAACATTGATTGCTTAGGAAGGCATGTTTCTTGTGCATTTATTGGTTGTTGATTGCATGTGAGCTTGTGTGTATTTTTAGAGTTAGTGCTTTCAAAAAAAATGAACACAAGGGATTATCCAGCCTATTTTCCGAGCAAGTCAATGCATTTTATGACATGCGACGACCTGATTATGATCCATATTTAGATTATTATAACCCAGCACTACACCAAAAACCCCCATTAGCAACGGTTTTATACCGTGGGCGTAAGCCATTGCCACGGCTAAGAGCCGTGGACTACAGGGGCGTCGCAAAATCCTTTGTAACGGCTATAAACCGTTGCTAAAATTGTAGCAACGGTTTTATGCTTGAAGGGGGGCGTGATTTTCAGCAATTAGCAACGGTTATAAACCGTTGCAATAATAATAGCAACGGTTTTTAGCCGTGGCAACAATAGCAACGGTTTTAAGCCGTGACAAGATGTACATATTAGCAACGGTTATAAACCGTGTCTAATTAAGTAGCAACGGTTTTAAGCCGTGGCTAACCCTAGCCACGGTTATAAGCCGTGGCAAGGTAGCCACGGTTTTTAGCCGTTGCAATAGTTAGCCACAGTTTAAAACCGTGACAAATTTTTTTTTTTTTAAATTTTTTTTTTTTTTTTTTTTGCTATCAAATGACTTTGAGTCATTGAGTCAAAATTAACGGCACCGAGATCGGGTCCTCCTTCAAACTGAAACCATCATGCCATCGAAAAGTTTTGAACCGAACTCCACGAATCAAAAAGGAATCTCTCGACAGTATTTTCTTTGCTTCCTCCTCAGATTGAAGGCAAACTAACACGTGTCGTTGATTTAGTAAACTGAGTGAGAAATCGCCTAAAATGCCCTAAGTTCTGTGAATCGAATCTCGAATATCTGCCAAAGTTGGTCGGTAACTGGAGAATTTTAGGACAATCAAGTGTTTTTCCATGAAAGCTTCTCCACGGACTTCATCCGTGGCCGTGATTCCGATTCCTGGTGCCCCCTCTTTGTGGAAACGGGTTCCTTCGACCGGAGTCTCCGTAGCGTCGTCCACCAAATTTTGTCCCAAAATCTGAGCGAAAGAGGGCTTAGAGAGCGGCATTGTTTCCCCATGACCAGGTCCCGTGGGGGGAGGGGTGGGGGCTTGTGCCGCTGACATCACATCCAGATGTCAATCCTGGATCCAGCGACAAAATAAAGTAGATCGGTTTTGTTTGTCGGCGGCTGGGCGTAACAGAGGCGGAATCGCCTGGATAGTAACAGCGGCTAGGTCGTAACACCAGCGATTCGGCGGCGTACCGTAACGGACTCACCTAGAACCTTTGTCCCGTGCGCCAAAGCCGACGTGACACAGCCTGTGAGTGGGGACGTGACACGGCCTGTGAATGGTGGGGACGCGACCTATGAGTGATTGGGGAGGGAAACTCTTGGCGGCGGAGGTTGGGGATGGCCAACCCACCACTGTAGTGGCAGGACGGGATTAATTCCCAAGGAAATGGAGGGCTAGGATGAGAAATCAAAAAAAAATTTAAAAATACCCAGCATACCCTTTCAAAATCGCCTCAGAGAGGTTGTGTGGTCCCCCTTTAAAGATAAATGTACTAATATAGTATATGAAAATTCTAGCTGGCCCGTCCTCACAACCCGTCCCATGGGACGGACCCTCCCAGACACGTGCCTTTGGGAGGGCGTCTTGCACGTGCCCGACCAAAGTTAAAAAAAAAAAAAAAAAAATCACAATCGAAAGTCATTCACTTTCTTCCCAAAACCTCACTTTTTCAAGTTCATGAAGTCGAAAAACCGTCCATCAATGGCTACGGTTTCAAAGATCCCAAAACAGACCTCTTCAATTGCTGCTCATGCTCTCAATGAGGTAACTTTTCCCGCCAACCCCTTTATGTTTTCTTCTTCGTTGTGCTGAACCCCAAAAGCATTATTAACACAAGGGTTTTTTTTTTCTACCCCTTTTTTACAAACCCTTGTGGCATCAAAGGGTTTTGAGTACTATTGTTGAGTCGTTTTAGTGGTCCATTGTGCTAGTTTTTGTCCATTCGTGTAGAAATGTAGAACCCCTTTGTGTTTGATGTTCATAAAAATGTGGTTTTTTGGATTGTGAGGTTGAAAGCCTTGATTTGGTGTTCATTGGAATGTGTGGTTATGTTTGATGTGAATATGTGATACACCCACAGAAAAATTGTGAAAGGAACAAATGGGTAGTTCACATTGGTGTTTGTTTAGTTACAAATGAACGTGCATGTTCTATTATGTATGAAGATTTTCTCACCAATTTACAATACTGTTTTGTTTTTTAGGACTTTTTTGTGTTTCCCCTTTAGCATTGAAGGTTTTCGGCATACAGTGTCACTGCTATTAGTTGTTTTATTGGTTCATTGTGGTAGTTATTATAGTTTTTGTAGAAGTGACGATGCCCTTTGTGTTCAATGTTCATGAAAATGTGATTTTTTCGATTGTGAGGTTGAAAACATTCCTTTGGGGTTAATGGGTGTGTGGTGTTATCTTTTATGTGGTTAGATATTGTATGTGTAAGAAATAAATGGGATTGTTGGCAGGTGTGTTTGTTCGGTTAGTAATGAATGAAACAAACCTGCATGGTCTATTATGTTTGAAGATGATGTTGAATATAGACTTACAGTTGTGTATAATCATTTGGTGTCCATGGTCCATGCATCTTTATTTTGTACTATGTTGGATAATGAGGTTAAATATATTGAATAGGTGTTAATGGTTAATGTTTGTGTTTTATGTTATCTTTTATATGATAATTGGATGTTGAATGTGTAAAATTATGTTGGATAATGAGGTTGAATATATTGAATAGGTGTTAATTTGATGTATTTTGTTGTTAATTTGTGATGTTTGATGTATTTTCGATGATTGAGGACAAATTGAATGACAAGAAACATGAAGTGGGTGATGGAGTGATTGTGCCAAGGCAGTTGAGGAAGCTTAACAGGGATGATAGTCCTGACCATGAGTCACAAGGTTGGGTTCCTAACAAGACGCCTAAGTTGAATGGGCCTTCAAAGAATGTTGAACCCTTTACAGAAGCTACTATTAGGAAGGCTAGAGTCTCGGTTCGAGCTTGATGCGAAGCACCTATGGTATGTTGTTTAATTCCTTAATGTAATGAGAAGCATTTGATGCAAAGTGGAATGTATTATTATACTTGGATTGGAACTAATGTGGTATTGTGGTTTGTTTCAGATTACTGATGGATGCCAATGGCGCAAATACGGGCAGAAGATGGCTCAAGGGAACCCTTGTCCTCGAGCTTATTATCAGTGCACCATGGCAGCCGGATGTCCTGTTAGGAAACAAGTAGGTCCCCTGCCTCCTTGTAACCAAACTTGTTTCAATTTGTTTGATGAAATTTTAGTAGTTCAAAACTAATGTGAATTTTGTTGTTTTAGGTTCAAAGGTGTGCTGACGATAGAACCATATTTGGGACAACCTATGAAGGGAACCACAACCTTCCCCTCCCTCCTGCAGTCATGGCAATGGCAAACACAACATCCGCGGCGGCAAGTGTACTTCTCTCAGGATCAATGTCAAGTGCTGATGGAATAATGAACTCAAACTACTTAACTAGAACAATGCTGCCTTACTCGTTGAGCATGGCAATAATTTCAGCTTCAGCGCCATACCCAAGCAGCGCAGTTTGGGAACCAAGCACCACCTCAACAAGGCCAACAACCACAGCCTACCTTGGCTGATACAGTGAGCGCAGCGACCGCAGCGATCACAGCTGATCCAAACTTCAACGCAGCTCTAGCTGTTGTAACTCCATTTTTTGTTTATCAATGTTAATTAGTTTTTTCTCAATTATATGTTGTTGAAATGAGATTTTCATTCAGTGGGTGATGAATATATAAACTTTGATTGATCTTATCATCAGCATTCTTGCTTTTTTGCCGAGACTTGCCCTTTGCTCTATTTTTTCCCATTGGCCGTGTACGTAACCTTTATTCAAAACCAATGGCACTCGAGAGAGAGATTGGCATTACGATCAGCAATGATGTGAACCATCCTGGACGGAGAGATTTCTAATGATGCTGCTGGTTACTTTGTAGACACGAGATAGCTATAAATGATGTTGAATGTTGCTTTTTAAGGACCCCCATATCCCCACCAGAAACTAAGATCTACTTGGCCTCTCTGCGAGTGTGTAGTGCATACTACCGGACTATCACTCGTTATGTAATTGTACACAGTTCATCGCTTCTCCTTTACGTTGGGAAAAAAAACTATGCTCTGTTCTTCTCATGCAATATACCAAAGATTTGAAAGAACAACTTTTCAAGATTGAATGAAAAACGCGATTCCCCCTAGTCTGTTAGATTGGTTTGATAGTTCTCCATGGCACCGTTAGTCCTAAGTAAAATGGGAGGGAGTATCACTGAAGTATGGAAGGTGACTGTGGATAGACAACAGAGTTGGTTTTGTTTTCTAAAAGCTCAACCTGAGCTAACTTAAAATGATACATATGGAACTGTTTATAACATAAGGGTTACAAAAAGTGCATAAATACATATGGAATTGTTTCGCGTTGTACGCGCCAACACTCATGTGTACCTGCAAAATACTACCATGGCCATGAACCATTCTTGAGAATGTTGAAGTAGAAAGTTGTTTATGACACTTGAAGAAGCTTGCCCCCAGTCTTCATCATTTGTTTGAACTCATCAAAACTAACCATACCATCTCCATCCAAATCCACCTTCTTTATCATCTCCTTGCAGTCCTCATTGGAACCGCCTTCTAGGATATAGTGTTCATGTCTGATGAATTCTTTCAAGTTTTTCACAAGTTGCTGCTCAAACTCAACAGGCCCTTCCATGACATCGTTATAACCATAACGCACCACACAGCGGAACATTCGATAATCTCTTGGTTCAACCTGTCGGAAGAGAAAGCGTTCCTCCATTACCACTTTACTTATTGGAATAGACTTTATTGAGACAAAGACTAGGACAGAATGGATTGATGGTATATTGGCAATGAAGTGTGGGAATATAGGCGGGATGCCTTGTACCATCTCAGAGTATAAAAGGCCGATTCCAGGAATCCTGCTTATTTCTGGGTTCATCGCCAAATCCTTAATGAAATTGCTAGAAACCTTGTTTGTAAGCTCGAACATGTATCTTTGTTTGTGAACATAATGCCAGAGACCCATTATTATCATCAGGATAAATGAAAATGCCAGTGGTAGGTAGCCTCCTTGAGTAAATTTATATAGGACTGCAGAAAGATATAGAAGTTCTATTGCAACAAAAATGACGAAGAACAGTGCTATCCACCAAATGTTTATCTTCCATATGACGAGCATTATTAGAGTAACCATAAATGTTGTGATTACCATCACTGCAACCACTGCAGTGCCTGCACAAAAAATTAGATTCATTATAAATATAGATTGCATAATCGAGAACATCTATTTGACACGGACATCATTTGCTTTTTCCATGTTACTTTTGGCTTGTATCTCTGTTAAAATTTCGGTCTAACATTTTCTTTCTCATTATTTTCTTATGGTATAATTTTTTTTTTGAGTAATATGTTGGATATAGTAGCTTGAAAACACACAATTATTGTCTTCATGTTTCCTAGTTTTAATATGTATTATATCTATACACCTTTTTTTTGTTATTTTAAATTAACAGGAGTTGTTCAAGACGAACCTCAGTAGTAAGGATCATATTGTACCAACACCATTCTGTGGTACTAGACCCCAGGGTGACTTACTACTACCCCTCATCTACGTGGCTGTAGTTTCACAGTGAAAGGCAACTTCCACTCTTTAGAAACTAAGAAGCTTTGCACTTCATCAAATAGAGGTGACCCAACCATCCATAGAATATCATAGCATACAGACACTGACAAAAGAAGAAATTGGATTGCAAATGGACTAATGGAGCTGAAAGTCAGTAATCAAGTGTCAACTGTATCATCTCGGCGCACACGTTCTCAGGCAGAGCCTGACTGGTCCATACAAGAAATGCTCACTCTTGTGAATGAAATTGCGGCCATTGAGTTTGACTTTCGGAAAACGCTATCTTCTTACCAAAAGTGGAAAATGATAACAGACAATTGCAACAGCTTATCATATAAAAGATAACATAAAACACAAACATTAACACCTATTCAATGTATTCAACCTCATTATCCAACATAGTACAAAATAAAGATGCATGGACCATGGACACCAAATGATTATACACAACTGTAAGTCTATATTCAACATCATCTTCAAACATAATAGACCATGCAGGTTTGTTTCATTCATTACTAACCGAACAAACACACCTGCCAACAATCCCATTTATTTCTTACACATACAATATCTAACCACATAAAAGATAACACCACACACCCATTAACCCCAAAGGAATGTTTTCAACCTCACAATCGAAAAAATCACATTTTCATGAACATTGAACACAAAGGGCATCTTCACTTCTACAAAATCTATAATAACTACCACAATGAACCAATAAAACAACTAATAGCAGTGACACTGTATGCCGAAAACCTTCAATGCTAAAGGGGGAAACACAAAAAAGTCCTAAAAAACAAAACAGTATTGTAAATTGGTGAGAAAATCTTCATACATAATAGAACATGCACGTTCATTTGTAACTAAACAAACACCAATGTGAACTACCCATTTGTTCCTTTCACAATTTTTCTGTGGGTGTATCACATATTCACATCAAACATAACCACGCATTCCAATTAACACCAAATCAAGGCTTTCAACCTCACAATCCAAAAAACCACATTTTTATGAACATCAAACACAAAGGGGTTCCACATTTCTACACGAAAGGACAAAAACTAGCACAATGGACTACTAAAACGACTCAACAATAGTACTCAAAACCCTTTGATGCCACAAGGGTTTGTAAAAAAGGGGTAGAAAAAAAAACCCTTGTGTTAATAATGCTTTTGTGGTTCAGCACAATGAAGAAGAAGACATAAAGGGGTTGGCGGGATAAGTTACCTCATTGAGAGCACGAGCAGCAATTGAAGAGGTCTGTTTTGGGATCTTTGAAACCGTAGCCATTGATGGACGGTTTTTCGACTTCATGGACTTGAAAAAGTGAGGTTTTGGGAAGAAAGTGAATGACTGATATCTCCTTTTTAACTTTCAAAAATTTAGATTTCCCCTTTTTTTTTCTTTTTTTTTTTTTAACTTTGATCGGGCACGTGCCTGGGAGGGTCCGTCCCATGGGACGGGCTGTGAGGACGGGCCAGCTAGAATTTTTCATAGTATATATAAAATCTGTTATACTAAGCTTGTTTAGACAGTCTTTACGAGTATGTGAACCACCATTTTTTATGCTTCAACATATTCATCAGCTAGACTTAGGAAGAAAATGAAATTTTGTGTACATAATTACCTTTGGTTTCTTGGTGTATCATCTGTTTTAATGCTCAAAACGGAGATTTTTTGCTTGACTGGTGTTAAGGTTTGTTGAATCACCTCATTTTCGTTAGAACTTTTATTCTGGAAAATCCTTTGATTATGTTCCCTCCAAAATATGATAAAAGAACGAATTAAGCACAAATGTTCGTACTAGCGAGATGGGGAGTTTCCTTATAAATGAACCACAACCCAAACAATCTTTGTATTCCAATCACCCACCACATTGCCGAATTCATGCATGTTTGAAAGCAAATCACTCAACTAAAGTGAGGTACTCATTATAAATGATTGATTAATATCATTTATACGGATTAAACAAAATCCAAGAAACAGAACGTAATTTATATTATCAGCTAAGAACTCATTGTCATAAATATCTTAGTAAGTTTTTTATTGTCGGGTTTCTCAAATGAAAAATGACAAAGAGGCGTGTAGTAGAAAGTAAAAAATGAGATTGTCGTCTTTAATTTTTTATTTTTAAAATATTATTATAGATGATATGACACCTGAATAAAGGAAATTTGTCTTTGCAAATTGAAACCATCCCATGCCAAGAATGCCTCTGCTTTGTCTCCAGATGACAGTTTATATACCTTCAACCTCACGTGGGACAGTGGAATATGATTAATGGAAGAATGCAAGAGGATGGCATTTTAAGCTTCACAACCGATGTACTAAGAAAATTGCTAGCTCAGGAGGAAAAGGGCAACTTCAGCTGGTGATTATAATCTTACCCGATTTCAGCGGTTGTTATGGGAGGATAAAATGGGTGTGTGAGATTGACTTGGGGCTGTTTTCACAAGCTGCCAGGCCAAACATGCTGGGTGAATCATTCCCCAATATCTTGAGAATGTGGCTCTCAAGATTAATGTGAAGGCTGGTAGTGCAACAATGTGCTGGCTGATGCTTGGCAGCAAAGAATACCAATGATTACTGATGTACCAACAATAATTTTTGGTGCTGATAGTACCCATCTGCAACTAGGAAAGACTCCAATCCTTCAATACAAGCAGTTGTGGCTTCAATAAATTGGCCATGGAAAAGAATGACGATGTGTCCAAACAACTCTAAACACAAAAAATACCCACGAGACAACTTGAGATAAGATGCAATGATATTGTAACTGATGTAAAGCTCGTGTTTGGGCTATATGCGCTTTGTAATGTACTACTGAATTGCAAAAAGAAATGTTATAAAAATACAAACTGGATCAACTTCACGGAAATGAATTTCACAATTACCCAATGTTTATAAATAACCAGAAACAAATTCTGGTTGTTAATATGAATCTGATTATTGCACACTGTGGGAGCATTGTTGCTAGTTTCTGTGCAAGGCATTCAACCAAAAGGATGCAGTTTTTTTTTTTTTTTGTAAGGAAAAAAAAAACCTGCACAAGTTGAAGCTTGTGCAAGTTGATTAGCAATATATGAATATTTGCTTAATTGGTAGATGTTGAAGCTTTTAGGAATTCACAAGTTCCTTCCGTTATTGTAATCTATGACATATCAAGTTGTTAGAAAGCAAAGCACTCATTTAAAGCGAGCCATGCACTCGTGATTAATTGATTGATATCATTTTATTCTGATTTTTTTTTTTGTTGATAAATATATATTGAGTATTTTTCAAGTATCAGTAAGGAAGCTATAGCGTTTTGGGTGATTTGGGCGATAAGGAAGACTCTCTCGTCCAAGTGCGAAGCCAAAAAATCCTTGGGGTGTGGCACTAATAGTATATATAAAATCTGTTATACTGAGTTTGTTTTGACAGTCTTTACTCACTACACCAAATTGACACTTTTATAACAACTCTCAAAACAGTATCACTTTTAAGATGTTACAATCCACCAAACAATTTCAAGCCAAAACTAAATTTAGTCAAAAATATAAAAAAACAATAACACAAAAAAATGATACAATAAGTTGGATCACCATGAATAAATAGTATCACTTTTATAACCATACTCTTCATGGTGATACAATTATTGTATCAATTTGTTTTATGAAAATGTGTACAATTGTTAGGTAGATTGTTACACTTCAAAAGTGATACTGTTTTGAGGATTGTTACAAAAATGCCAATTTGGTGTAGTGTATGTGAACCAAAAGTTTTATATCTCAACATATTTATCAGCTAAAACTTAGGAAAAAAATGATTTTTTTTATTAATTTCAAGCACAATGATAGTTTGTCATCAATTTTCATATACCATTTGATTATTTACGCTAAGATAATCAAATATTTGAGATTGTTTTAGAAATCTTATTAGTGGCAAGAATAAATCAAGATTTATATAAATGAGGAGTACGCCTTTAATAGGAACTAAGTAAAACTCTTTATTTGCTTAGTGTTCTTATAATAAGAGTTGAAGTTGTAATATGTTTCTAAAGCAATGAGATTTGGAATTTATTTTGGTGGATGTAGGCAATTTTGCCGAACCACATTGAACCAATCCTGTTTGGTACATATTTGTCTCTTTAGCATTGATTAATTTGTTTGTTCAATTGTTATTCTCCTCATTGGCTGTCAATTTAAATTTGTGCCCCGCATTCACCCATACTTCCACTTGACATAACAAATCGCCCTTGAAGTTGTGCTGAAAATTTAAATGATATTGGTTCGGTGTGCTGATAATATTGGTGGTCCATTAAGATGTGAATTACTAATCATGTCAAGTTGAATCAATTGACTGATCGATCATTGATTTCGACATCAACAAATGGCTGACCCGATAGATTCGATCTTTGTATGTGCATAAGGTGGAGGACAATGGATGCATAGACTCAATCAGGGGAGATCCACATCTTCCACCTCCACTTGTGGTGGTGGTGGTGACCAAAGGCCTAAAGTGTGTGCTGTGTTATGTGATGGGGCAGGCATCCATCCTACACACATGGACACAATTACAAATAACTTTTCTGAGTGAGCAAAGCTACAGAAATAGCGACAGCTAGAATAGCCAGTAATGAAATGAAATGAATGGGGAAGAAAGTGATGCATTTTGAATTGTTCTTGTCCCATCCCCCACCTGTAATTTGTGTCCCTCTCCATGGTCCCTTTCATGGTCAGGATTTTCATTGAATTAGGCTGAGTGATGAATCATATTTAATTAATGATAATATAATAATTAAGTACTTTAATATATTTTTTGTTAAATTTTGAACAATATATAAATAACTATACAAAATACCAATTGCTAAACAAAACTCCATCTAATTCATGGGTGATGAAAATTGATCCAACAATCTACTTTGTAGGTGCATAAGAGATAAATATATAGAGGACAGCGGCACACTTGCCTTTCAAATATCTATATTACAAATCAGGATATACAAATTCATCTTGATAAACTAGATCTTCATATACAAATTCATCTCGAGAAAATACTTAAAAAACATTATTCTTCTTCAAAGCAGACAAAAGAGGTTGGGGCACTAGTGGCGATGATGGGAAAGGAAAATAAATCAAACATATAGAAAAGTGGAGGCGGAGCAGTTGTTGTTCTCGTAGTAAACATTTTTTTTTACCCATAACCTTTTCAACCCCATGCTGTCGGCCGAATTCGAACCTGTGACGTGTGATTTCATGCACTATACCTCTACTAACTCAGTTAATACATTTCTGCCAGTAAACAAATAGAGGGTAAAGAAAAGAAGAAAGGGAGGAATGGGGTTGTCAGTCTCTTAGAATAGTGGAAGAGAAGAAGGGGTGAGCGGGATGGCGTCATGGATTGCAAGAGAAAAAAAATTCAAAAGTCAGTGGGGGGAAAGTGCCCTCACTTGACCCCACGTAAATCCGTCCATGGTTCCTTTATCTTGATTCCTTATACAATGATAATTCCAAGCTCCGCAAAAGTTCTTAAACAAGCAACGGCAAGCATGAAACAGGGGCAGATCTATGTGGTAGAGTATTATATTGTCTGCTTTAGGCCCAAATGAAACAGGGGCAGATCTATGTGGTAGAGTATTATATTGTCTGCTTTAGGCCCAATGTTCGCATGGCTTTAAAACGCGTAGTACTTTGTAGATCCAAACTCATACATATATAGCACATCCCCTTTCATCATCTAAGCGGTGTGGGACTATAATCCCATATTGGTAGCTCGCCCAACTCCTTTTGGGATCTACTAGCCTATTGGGCTTCGCCATCACGGGCCTCTCCACACCCTCTCCTTCAGGTCCTCCCACACAAAGATATTACAATTTGGTATATATTTTGTTCCCCCGAACATCTGGCATGTGACTTGCATTGTTAATTTGTTGATGTTTGTTGGAATTCCTAAACTCTGGATTTAGCAATTTTAGCATTGTTTAAAATTTATTATGACATTTCAATGTAAGATAATGTTAGGATTGGTTTTTGAGATTGTAGATAAAATATGTGAAAATGAAAGTAGAATGCATGTTGATGGTGATTTATTACTGTCTATGCTCGCTCATAACTGGTTGGAGTTATTGTTTGACTTAAATAGTAAGATTTTGATTGCATATGAATGTCAAATTAACTATGATAGACGAAATTGTAGAAAAAATATTGCATTATGTTTCATTGTATCTTAAGTTAAATTAGGCTCCGTTTGTTTCACTGAAAATAAATATCCAAGAAAAAAAATTGGAAATAAAATTTCAAGAATTTTTTTTTCTCCCCAAATTTTTTATGTTGTTTGCTTGTGTTGCATAAATAAAATTTCAAATTGTCAAATATTTGTCTTATGCTATAGTTTTAATGGTGGGGGTTAAGTTGTGGTATGGTGGCGGCGGCGGTGGTTGTGCTACATTGGTAGTGGTTGTGTTAATGGTGATTGTACTATGGTGGTGTTAGAAGTAATTTATTGGTTGTGAAATAGTGTTAGCCGTGCTTAATTTGCTTTGTGGTGGTGGTGGTGGTGGTGTTTATAGTGGTTTGGTGACCGTGGTCGTGTTGTGCTACAATGGTGGTGATTGTGCTACGATGATGGTATTAGCAATGGTTTGGTGGTTGCTCAATGAAGGTGGCAGCAGTGGTCATGGCATAACTTGTGATGTGGCAATGGTGGTGGTAGTAATGGTGGTTGTGTCTATGTTATATTGATGGTGTTGGTGATTGCAATATGGAGGTGGTGTCGTTCAAGAGTTAAATTGGTGAAAATAAAAAACTAAAGAATATCCCATTAAAGAGATCTATAATTTAAAGGATTTATAATTTTCATGAAACAATCACTCGAAAATTCAAAGAGTTATGTACTATTTGCCTTCCTTTGTCTGCAATTCTGGATCCAACCCTGAGCATGACGAAGGTACTTAATTCTGACTTTGGGTTCCTCACTCAATTTGAACTTTGTGACTTCCTCTACAAAAAATCATGTGGTTTTGTAAGATACACATGTTTTAAAACATTTTTTATTGTCGAGGAAAGGGCGAGGAAACCAGCGAGGGAGAGGGGGTGTACCACTCATTTTCCTCGAGATTTGCACTATTGCACAACTCAGAAGTATAGGTGGGCATCTCGAAGGGAATGAGTGGTACACCCTCTTCCTCATTGGTTTCCTCGCCATTTAGAATTTATGCATGTTTTATGAGTCAAATTTGGTAAGTCCATGGATTTGACAATTCAATGATTGCTTCAATCGTAGCATCCATTTATTAAGTCATAAGTTTATTTCATAATGATTCTGAAGTTGAAGAAAATATCGAATATTAGAAAATTGAGATAAAAGTCAAATACTTAAAATCATTTATTCACATCTCAAAGGAAGAGTAGGCAAATAATATGGTACTTGGACGCTTTTTTTTTATAATACATATAGCCAATATTATAGATATTAAATATGATTACACAAATTTTGTCCGACAATTGATGCCAACTGATGGGCCTCTTAATTAACACTACATCAAATTGACATTTTTGTAACAATCTAAAAATAGTAACACTTTTGAGCTATAACAATTCACAAAGGAATTTTACACATTTTCACAAACAAAGTTATTCAATAATTGTATCACCACAAATAATATGCGCTTACAAGTGATGTTATTCATGGTTATTTAATTTATTGTATCACTTTTTTTTGTAGCTATTTTTCATTTTGTTGACTAAATTTAGTTTTGACTTAAAATTGTTTGGTGGATTGTAATAGCTCAAAAGTATTAATATTTTTTAAGTTGTTACAAATATGTCAATTTGATGTAGTGTAAGAGTCCTAGGAATAAATTTACAAGACCAACTAAAAAGACTTAAGAGACTCAAGGGCGCCACATCCATCTCGAGTCTAAATCTTGGTCCTCCATTTTTTATTGCAAAAGAGTATGTAAGTTCCCGGAATCTCCTAGAAGCAAACATGTTGACCACTGTCTTGCCTGGATGAATAGCAAGGTGGCTTCCGCAGCAAAACATTTGGTCATTGTATTGTCCGTAACACGGCCAGGGATCGTGTCAACCAATCTAGCGCATATCCTCCCAAAAGCATCTATCGTAAATACCCCAAAAACTCCCTGCTGTGAGGATGCAAAGAAACAAGCATCATAAGAAACATACATCATCTCAGGGGAAAAAGTGAACATCATGGGTGTGGTGTTAATCCTGTGAGTTGTGATTGCCCTAAGTTGCTCATGTATTGTATGTAATCTAGAAAGTTGTATTGCGTGTAATGGTGCAGAAGAAGGGTCATTGATGGGGCCCGGATTAGTGGTAACAGAAAGATTTGTTGTGTGTGTTGTTTGAAAGACCTGGTGTAAGGACAAGGTATGATTATCATCAATCAAGGTCGAAGGTTTAAGGAACCATTCTTTGTGCCATGTTATCCACATGTGGTGTGTGAATTTGAGAAAGAATTGGATGGAGAACTTAAGTCTTCGGAAGATAATCTCATTGTGAGTATGTCAAATAGCTGAAATAACAGTGACAGATTGAGATTGAGATGGCATCTCCTCTTTGAGTAGTGGGTGAGCCCCTCCAGTATGCCATAGGAAACTGAGCACATGACCTATGGAGAGAGCATGGAGGTTAGCATTACCCCAATGGATCGATAATGGGGAGAGAAGCCAAAGTCTCTGTATAACTGGGTATAGAAAGAAAAATGACAAATTTCTTCTAGATGCTATGGCAGAAGACGCAGACATTATCCACATGATTGTGATTCCGAGTTAACCGAGATAGAAGGTGGACGTCTCTAGATTTGAGAGAACGAAAGATTTGGTTGCACTTTTGACAGAGGAAAGTCCACGTTTATCAAAGTTCCAGATCAAGGTGCGTGGGGAGGTGGAGAATTGGATAACAATATCCAAGATATCTTTTCCCACCGGCTGTGGGAACAAAAATGTTATGAGGTTTTCATTTCACCTGGGTCGTTGGTTGGAATCCCTTAGCCATAAGTCTTGGATAGACGAGAATGAATCGATATGTGTCTATAGAAGTTCACAATCAGCTAAGAGGAGTCCTGGTTTAACCCAATACTCTCTCCATAAGTCAATGACACCTCCTAACTGAACCTGCCAAATGAGATGGTGTTTCATTCTAGTGAGAGTAGCAAGAGTACCTCTCCAAGCAAAAAAGGCGGTAGTCAGTGGAGTTTGAGAATTGGAAAATGCTCTTTTCGCGAAAGTTTATTGCTTTAAGTTGCGCAATACACGGGTTGAGTGGATTGACCATCGTTTGCCAAACATGTTTGGCTTTCAGTGCCAAACTTTTTATTCTAGCAAGGGAATATTAAGTCCTCCCAGGTGGCGAGGGATTGTGATTTGGTCTCAGGTGCATAGATTATTTGTTATCGATTTTTTCCACTAGGAATTGGAAGTCTAAGGTTTTCTTTTTGAAAAGAATAAGGGGCGAACCCAGATATTTGTCCTGCGGGTTATTAATTTTTTTATCCAAAGATTATGTTAATCATTTTGGAGTGCTTGGGATGGACATTGGCGCTATAAAACACTTATGATTTATCAAAGTTTATAGCCTATCCAGAGGCAGTCGCAGTAACCATTGATAGTATCCTTTACGGAGTGGGCCTCTTCCAGTGAGGCTCTACAAAAAAATCAATAAATCATTCGCACAGAGAATGTGACTGATAGAGGGAGAATGTCGCCGAAGTTTGGTACTTGACGCTTTTAAATGCACCTTTAGGATTTAGAATTCCAGATGCCCAGGTGCTTTCCTCTTTTTTCTAAGAGGCATAACTTAAGCTACATGAGGTGTTCAAATGGAATGCAATCATACAAAATGAGATACAACCTATTTATTTACAATGGGTGTGCTTCCAGACTGAAGAAGCACAGAGAAATGTATCTTACACAAATTTCAAGCCCTACGAAATCAACAAATGATTGAATGAGAGCTTCTTCCCATTTGAATCTGGAAAATGCAAACGCTTTGCTAGCAAGTTTGCCTGATTAGCTCTGACAACAAGTTCTATAGACTAGTTGGTTTTGTTTCACTCATGAGTAGGATCTTATGAGTCCCAAGTTATAAAGAAACTTCTCTGATCTTGATCGAAAGAGACTACCAAGAGAGAACCTTCCACTTTCCTGTGGAGAATACTTTGAGTAGACATCGTCTTTCACGCGAAGTACTGTTTGGCCAATCTCACTTCGAACTGCCTCAATTGTTTCGCTCTTGACTTGACTTCCTGATGCATCAGTCACATAGAACACATTTACAGCTTGGGATCCCCGAGTTGTGACCTCAGCCTGGCTGACTGACAAGCCGTTTTCTCTAAATATACGAGTTACATCGGATAGAAGCCCAACCCGGTCATCAATACAGAGTTCGAGTCTAATGCCCTGGATTGTGCATAACACATTGTTAGGATTCTCCATAAGATACATTTCATTACAGAAAATTCGAAAAGAGTTGATTACCATATTCATACCTCTGTAGCTCTTCTTTGAATGGCAGCCTCCAAGCAATGGATCACCCTCTGTCTCTCTGCTTCAGAACTGATGGGGTATCCATCTAAATGTCTGATATAAAATTCCTGTTAAACAAAGGTGAAAATAAGTACGGCAACTCAACTGAACTATTTGGCCATTTATCCACAATAAACAGCAATGCATCTAAATATTTATAGCGAAAACTAGCATAAAGAAAATCAAAAAAAATAGCAACTTTGGTGAGTATTGAATGAAGCAAACCTGAGAAGCCTCTGGTCCTTCAGCAATAACTGTAGCATGGAAGACCACATATTTCATATCAGTTAATGTGCATACAGCATCAAAGAGTAGCTTTGGTCGATCCTTGCACTTCAAGTTCACAACAGTGTAACCCCTGTCAGCACAATTCTCAACAGTAACAAGGGGTTTGCTCGGATCACTACTAGACCCAGAATCAATATCATACGCATCGTAATCACGATCAGCATACAGCATCTGATGAAGCCTCCTTTCAGTATGAGTAGCACCCACAGAAACAGCAGTATTAGCACTGCGCTTATCTCTATTTCCTTTAAGCACATATTTGAGGAGTTGTTTGATCTTTGCCAGCAGTGCAGGGTCATCAATGGGCAACCCAGTTTCCACATCAGTGATGTAGAGAACTGATGCTACCCTTGAGTTATGGGTCCAGACCTCAGCAGCAACAATGTTGCATTTGAGGTCTGCAAGAACAGCAAAAACCTCTGAAAGCAATCCGGGTCGGTCTCTTCCAGTCAGTTCAATCGTCGTGTGCTCAGCAGCAGCCTGGACACCCACGGACTTTCGTCTCAAGTTCCAGAGATTGCATGCTTGTGGTCCCAATGACTGCAATAAAGAAGTAATCTTATTGGCATTAACAACTTAAATTTGACAAGGCAACCGACAAAATGTCCCTAACCACTAAATTACAATAAAACAAGAACCACTTATATCGGTTTATACCAAAACCCTCCATAAGAGTGAAAATAAGACGCCATAACATTGTTTATACTAACTGACACTCCATTATACATAACACATACATGTTGACAGAAAATCACCAATACTGATACCAAATTCTTCAATTATCTATTTCATATGCCTTGGACAAATTAATGCATAAAACTAAACCAATACACAAATAAACAAAACAACCAAAACATAATATTAATAACTCCTGTCTTAAAACAAATTAAAACCTCCTTTTGATCCAGTCAAATCATAAAATCTGAGAAACTCATACTCTATACACTATTCTTGTTAGCTTTGGATATTAAGCAAATTCCGTATGGTACTCATATCGTTTCGAGTATCATTGCTCATATGAATACTTTAGAGTCCTATTAGAGCTTAGTTTATCAAGGCTGCGTGCTTTGTTTTACCTTTCCTTACACATGAAGACATAAACAATCTAACAAAGAGGATACATGCATTCCACCAACCAATTTAGAACATTGACTAGCATGGGACAAGATAAGATTCAAGAAAATATTGAACAACCCTTACAATCATTAAGCATATTAGCTACAATTCACAGGCTCGACGAGTCTTGTGATTATCCTTCAAAATTATCCAATTTCAAAATGAAACAACAAATGTAACAGAAGATAGTTTTGATTATATACCTTTTCAATGCGCTCAATGACTTTGCCATCTGATAACTTGTTCCCGTACTGATCTACCACATGAAACACTACAAGAACAGAGGATTGTACCAAACAATTGAGTACAAATACAAAATTGGAGGAAATTTTTTAAAAACAAAAAATAATCCATCAATCCAAGTGGAATTTATTAAATTTAAAAAAAAAAAAAAAAATCTCACCATCCATAAACCATTCACCATCAGATGAAATGTATGCCTTGCTAATTGTAAGGTTCAAATCAGTCAGAACCTGCACCACCTCCAACAAGCTCCCATATTTATTAGCACTGTCAACCTGCAAAAGAAATCCCACAAAACATCTCTTTTCAATTTCTGCAAGAAATCAATTCCAAACACCACATTCAATCATAAATTCTCCTCACCTTGACCAAAGTGGCCTTCCTGCTTGAAGTATTATCAACAGTAACACTGCAGAAACGTTTCAATTCAGACAAAAGACACAAAAACAACACAACCCCATTTTCAATTCAAGAAAACCCATCAAGAATTTTCAGCAAAAATCAAGAACCCCAATTGACAGAATTGCAAAAAAAACAAGTACCTTGGAGGGTTCATCCGAATGACGAGCTTCTCGAATTCATCATCACAATCAAGAGAAGGGGTATGGTAATCCATGGCGAAGAAGAGAACCCAGTTTTCTAATTGAGATTTAAAGAAACGTAAGAGACGAATTGCTTGATTTTGCTTCTCTTCAATGGATACTCTGTTTCTTCTCCATTTGCTCTGTTTTTTTTTTTTTCTTCCATTGTTGAATGGGTATGTGAAGCTTTTGAGAGGTGATGAAGGGTTGTGAGGAGAGAGGGACAGATATGGTGACTTTCCGGCCCAGCCCACTTTCTCTCCTGACAATTTCGGGTTGGTGTTTTTTTTTTTTTTTTTTTTTCATGTAATTTGTAATAAGTGGAATTGTGAGATTAGTGTTACCTAGGGGTGGGCAATGTCGGTTCGGTTTGGTTTTGAGCCCCAAACCGATTTCGAACCGATTTAATTCGGTTTGTCCAAAACCCAAACCGAAACCAAATTTTGTATTTGTAAACCGATGAATTCGGTTGAACCGAATTTCGGATCGGTTCGGTTCGGTTGGACCGAAATTTCAGGCTCAAGCATTTGAAAGACTTTCATTAAAACATGTCCAATTTTTTTACAGATCCAATTTTTTTATAGACTCAATTTTTAGCCCAAAATTGAAAACTTTGAGAGAATGAGGTGATTTAGTGCAACAGGGTGTATTGCAATGCATTTGTTGCACTAATCAAGTATTGACACCTACTTTTTATTTAATTATTTATATATATTAATTAATCGGTCGGTTTGGTTATAAATCGGTCGGTTCAAAACCGCAAACCGATTTTAAACCGTTTATAATCGGTTCGGTTCGGTTTAAATTATTTTCTTTCTACTCATATTTCGGTTCGGTTACCGAACCGAATTTGAAAATCGGTTCGGTCGGTTAACCGAATTTAAATCGGTTTTTGCCCACCCCTAGACTGTTACCAACTTGACTAGCACTATCGCTAATTTAAAATATCACATGAAGTATTGATATATTACATATACTGATGATATCGACACTAATTTTAGGATATTATTAGCAATATATCGAGGATCTACGAGATATTTCAAAACGTTGTTTGTGATAATTCTATAATTACTCCAAATTTGTCTGGACTAGAATGTTGCACTACCTCAACTACCATAAACAGGTTACTGATTGGGATGCTGAGTTACGGTGGTGCTGCCAACATCTCCAATATATCCTTAGTCAAAAGAGTTACATTCAATGCCACAGTTTATGCACTATGGATGGAGCGTAATAACAGACTATATGAGCAACAATTCTGCACAGGAATTGAGCTCATAAAGCGCATCTACACCGACATCAGATTGAGATTCACATCAGAGGAGCTAGTTGTCGAGGACACCGCATCCAATAGACAGTTCTTAGGTAAATGAAACCTGGACACAATGTTTAAACTCAAGACGCCCATGCAATGCTCTTGGAAGAAGCCTAGAGATGATTGGCATAAGATGAACTCAGATGGATCAATGCAAGGTAATCGAGGGGGCTACGGTGCAGTGATTAGGGATGGAACTAATAGTGTAGTAGCAGCGTGCTCATGTTCATTTTCAGGGCATTCTATCCTAAAACATGAGCTTCACGGAGTCGAGGCTGGTCTGAAACTAGCTCGCTTACACCATCTCAGGAAGTTAGAATTATCAATAGACTCAACCACCGTGGTTGAATACTTGACTAAAGACAGGAACTACGCATGGGATCTCAGACATATCATCAATAGGATCAAATCTATGTTGGAGCACCTTGAGGACTACCAGATCTGTCATGAATACAGAGAGACTAATAGACTAGCAGATTGACTGGCCTCCTTCCTAGCACGGAATTTCTGAAAATAACTCTTAGCTCCTTCACAGAAGACTTGAAAGACATTGTACATGAAGACAAGCTAGGCATGACCTATTGGCGATTGTAATTGATAAATCAGTTCTTTTTTAGGTTTGGGGATCCTCAATAACCCCACTTGATTTCCAAAAAAAAAAAAAAAAAGATAATTCTATAAGGTTTTTGACATTTGTAGTGTTCAAAGTATCCAAGTTTATGTCGTGATTTATATCCTAATTTCAAGTGAAAATATTGTATATTTGTAGCATCCAATTATAGCTAAGTTTTATCCTAAATTCCTGGGTCAGATGTTGGTTGCAAAGTTGAAAGTATCTTCTTACTGTTTTTACCTTAAATTCGCGTAAAAATAGTGATATTTTAATTTTGGTTTTACCAACTCCGTGAATGCATTGGTTCTAAGGTATCCCCATTTGAATAATTAGGTTTTACATAGTTGCAAATATCTACATATAATTGTTTCATTCTCAAATGTAAACATAAGATCCTGGTCTAAGAATTTGTTAAATTTAGTAGCTCACATGTTCAACAAACTTCCACTACTTAATTTACAACAACCTATAGATATATCTCGATTTTTACCCACATATCATCATCATCATCATAATCATAATCAAATCTCATTTTCAATACTTTCGGGATTGACAACACGAATTTTGGTTCTCTAAGCAATGTGGTATTCACACATATCATCATCTAATCCAAACTCAAGAAAGTCTTCTTTCACTGTATTTATCCAAGTTTTCAACAGTTGTCCCCTCCGTTTACATCTTTCATTTTCTAATTCAATTTTTACCCAACATATATAGTTGAAATTTTATTTTATATGTTTTAAATGTACAAAATATTTGTATTATCCCATAACCAGCTAAATCCTTTGGCAAAGCTCAAATCTTGGACTTGTGATGGTCTTACCAATTGAGTTAGAGCATCCATTCTAAGCAAGGTCATTATTATCATTTAAAAGAATTACATTTCAAATGAGTATGCAAATTAGTAAAGTTATGTTCCCGCTGCATCTCAGAGTGAACACTCACTCTGAGACGCGGCAGGAAGGTAGACCTTATCACGTCCGGCGAGGTTTGAGATTCACAATGGTTGATTTGATAATCAAATTTATACATTTACATATTTTTCACACATTTATGAGCTCATTGTGGATGTTATTAACACTAAACAATTTTTTTTTTCTTTTTGACTATCTATTGAGTGGGATGAGTCAGATCCAATGGTTGGGTAAATAGTTTAAATGAATTGGAATCCAATGGTTGGGTAAAAAAAGTTGAAAGGGAATTGGGTTCTTTGTTGGGAGTTTGTGTGTGTTGTCAGTAAATGGTCTCTACTTTTTAGCCAATCCACTTGATTCATAGTGTGTTTTTATGCAATGGTCAGCACCAATCTTGTCTCTCATTTTAAGATCTTACCAAATCTAGGAAATTCTTTTCAAAATTTGGGGATCTCTTTCATACAAATCGTGAAATCAAATAGAATATTTTGATTTTGATTTAATAATTTCCACTTGTGGAAGGGTTTAGATCTTTTTTTTCATTTGGATGAGTAATCAACTTTAAGTAGATTTTGTTTTGAATGATTTTAATTTAAGCCTAAGTGTAAAAGTTTGTGATTTGATTATTGATGATGTTTAAGTATAACGATCTTCGTATGATTGAATTTTTAATTAATTATGCGTCGCACAACTTTTTGATGTTACTCGGAATGACAATTTATATTAGGACAAATCGATGTTTAAGACTGGGGATGAGACCACATAGTCCATATTTACATGGGGCTAATCAGATGTGCATTTTGAAGAACGACACTTTTTCGATACTGATTTATGCCTGCTTGATGATGGTAGTGAAGTGCGCCGTGAGCTAATCGTAGATGTCAAATATACCAAGGAACCAATATATGTATATATACAAATTAATAATTTGTGTCATATAATGTCAGCTCTTCTTAGGAACAATATCCATATGGATTTCATCTTGATTTTTGGAATGTCTAAAATGTCGTCTCTACTTTATCATTAAGTGAATAGTGGTTATAGGTATTTTTTTTTCATTTTAATTCTTTCAAATTTATATTATTTACGATAAAAAAAAACTCCCCCTTTTAAATATTTTTGTACTATATGTTCCCTTTGGGAAAAGTACCCATGTGAATTTAGTCCTAATTTTTTAAATGCCCAAAACGCTCTCTCAACTCTATCATATTTACAAAAAAAAAAATCAATAGTTAGGTAAATAGTGCCTAAGGGAATTTTTATCATTTTCAACCTCCCAAATTCATATTATTTATGATAAAAACTTGTCCTACTTAAATATTATTAATTATACCTCGGCCTCTAACATCATTTATTTAAACCTCTTAATTATTTGTATATTATACATAAACTCTTACCAACCTCTTAATTATTTTGTTTAAAATTTCAATAATAATTTTTACTTATTATTGAAATATTGTAATAAAATAAAATAAAAATATTGAATATTTGCGCACATGAAATACGTGGACTTTTAATGGGTATTGAAAATATCAGGTATTCTTATATATTAATTGTTTTGAGGAAAGGATAAAAGTCATATTTTGTGACATTTCATCAATTTGTAGAAATGAACCCGTCTAAGTGTCGAGGGAAATGGCGAGGGGAAGGGGGAGGGGGCACCGTCCATTCCCCCGGGATGCGCACAAGAAAAGTCAATGCACGCATCCCAAGGGGTGGACACCCCACCCCCCCTCCCTGAATGAGTGTGACATTGACACCCTTGTATGAGTGTGCGACAGAAGAGATGCACACACCTTTGAGCAAGGATTGTGATTTTATTTTTTGAGTTAATTTCGAACCCCCCCCCCTGATTTTAAGAAATATTCAGTGAAATATTTCATTTTGTGTAGAAAAAATGTAAAAGTTTCGGTTGTGGTTTTAGATTTAATAATATAATTATGCATTTTAAACTATTAAATACTACATAAAAAGTATCACAGAACTCGTAGTATCATACAGACTACATACTGATACTGCATAAGAATCACTCACAAAACAAACTTTTGATACTAAAATAACATTACAGCATGTTAAAATATATGGAGATTAAAAATTGTATTTCTTTTCTCAAAAAAATTTCGACATATTCAATTTCGAAAGAGATTTCGGTAACTTCATAATAGAAAATATTTCATAAAATTTCGATATATTTCGAGAAATCACATTCCTTGTCTTTGAGGGGATGGAAGAACCAATATGAATCACAGATTCGTTCGATATCAAAGACTAGATATTGTCACGATAAGGTTATTCTAGGAATTTCTTTAGAGATGACACATCCTTTTATTAGTTCCTTTATAATCTATGGGCTTAAAATTATTTTTAGATATAATATTTTATTTTTGTGAGTTCCTCATCCTTTTTTATTTTATTTTTGATAAAGCATATTGCATATTCATTAGATAACCTAATTACAGAAACGTTGTCCAACTATAGTTGCTAAATCATGAGCTTCATTGTTGAGGTCTTTAGGAATAAACTTACACACCCATTCTGAATTCAAAAGAATGAGAAATTTTATATTATATATGATCGGACGCCACATCCAACAAAAGTTCATACATGTCTCTCCTGCAATAATCCTATCATCATCTAGATCAGTCTACAACATAAAATGAAGGGCTTCAGAGTCCCCCAACAAAACACCTCTCTTCCAGTTACGGGCATGTTCTTACTTGCATGTACTTCTCGCCCTCTTATAAATATATTTCTAGGGCAAGTTTTTAATGGATCCCAAAACCATTTAAATACCCTTCAGTCCAAGCTAATTAAATTTTACGTTGAACTTAACCGGAAAGCCAATTTGGCGATCGGTAACCTGGCCTAAACCCTAAAACCAACTAATTTTATATTCATTATGTAGATTTGTGTAGTTATGGCATCACCACAACACTCATTAGATAGTGGTAACATCAAATGGAAATAGATGAATCATAAAACCCAAGTTGCCTTGTTGGACATCTTCTTCTATCCATTTCAAGTCGTGATAAGGTTTTTTTTAATTTGGTTCCCTGTGGGTCAACTATTTGATTCGACTACGTACAAGAATTTTAACTCGATTCCCTTTTATAAATCTTATCTAAGAACATTTGATGTCAGCATTAAAAGGGTGGTCGAGACATATGTAACTTCATCAATTCATCTCAAATCACTAAATTATCATTTTCTCCTCAAAATGAAAGGAATCGAAAGATTACATCATAAAACAGACTGTGAATGGCCCGCGATGCACCATATAATTGATTCTTTGTGGGATGATAATGTAATAATGTTTCTACTTGCAATATACTATATATATATATATATATAATCTATTCCTCAATGTGTATGGAATTTATAATGTGAAGAAAAAGATGATATATGAAATTAAAATCAAATTAACTACTTATAAGTTGGAATCATTAACGAGAATTATAAAAATGATGCATATAGCTTTGTCTAAAGGGCTTTGCTAGGGGTTGAGGGAGCGAGGGAGGGGTGGTAACCACCCATTTGCCTCAAGATGAGCGCATTGAATTTGAGATGCGTGATGGCGCTCATCTCGAGGTGAATGAGTGGCTTCCACCCATCCCTCATTCCCTTCCTCGACCCCTAGAATTCTTCTTGTCTAAATTAACTTCCTTTCCCATATAGATCCGTCGGCACACATATAATTAGGGTTTGTTTGTTTATTTAGCTAATAACAATTGGGGTCATTGTGTTTGTTTGTGTGTACTTTGTTGTATACACTACAATCTAAACCTAATTAATTGTATAATCACAAACAATACCTAATTATTATCACTAAAAAAAAAAGATATGATGAAATTTTCTCCAAAATTTTTGAAGGAGTGGAATGTGAAGGAGAAGTCCTTGTGGTCCTTAACTATTATATTGACACAGAGGGACCATTAATGGATAAAAACTAGTAGGGACTCCTAAAACAAATTGTCACCTTTTGGATATGTAGAAACAAATTTGCCCATCTCATCTAAATAAATGCCAAATGGGGTGTAGGGAGAGTGAAACAGAGGACATATTTTTATTGAGGGTTTGAACTAATTGAAGAAAGTGAAATCTCCATTTCTGAAACAATAGTGATCAGGAACTGGCCTGAGAGAGTGCACACATGGAGATGGAGGAGTTGTGTTTCTGGTAATTTACATAGATGGAAGTGGTGTAAAGAGAAAGCACAAGGACTAAGGACACCTTTTTTTTTTTTTTTTTTGAAATGCAAGGCAATTAATTACATGTTTAATTGTAATTAACGAAGCTACCATAAAACACCACTTTAAATTATAAAATAGATATCAATTTTGAAACGATGACAACCACAAACACAACTAACAAAAATATGCCATTGATTATAATTCACTTTGCGATTCTCATTTTGTGATGCTAAGTCGTTGTTTCCCTTATCAAACCCTAAACCTTACAACTTAAACTCATTTTTCCATTTTTTTTATTTTTTATTTTATCCTTTAACCCTTCATTCCCTAGATGTTCGGTTGGATTCGACCATGTAACATAGTGATATCATTCATCATTATTCAATCACTGAGCCATCACACCTTTAGCGAAACTCATTTTTTCATAAATGTAAATAAGAGTCAAAATTTGATGTGCGACAATTCTAGTCTCATGTTGAGTAAAAAATTGTTGTAAAATACATGAGATTTTTTCACCTTACGTGGTGACATAATGATGAGGTAACTCTATGATATTTCGATAAACTTATTAATTACTATTTTTGTTTAGAATTGAGATTTTTTCACACCATGGTGTAAGGTGTACACTCTTCTTCGGGGCGAAACCAACCGTGTCTTGTAGGCATCCCTATCGCTTATAATGATGGTCGGATTAACCATAAAAGAGCGAACATGACACTTTCTTTCTTATTGTGCTCCGTCGACACTCTTTTCTATCTCCCGATCCTTTGTCACTCAGCATTTCATATATTTTTTTTCTTCATAGAAAATAACAAATAAAAACCAAATTATTACAAAATACTCCACATAGCCCCAGCATTGTTTCCACCTACTGATTAGTTAAAAACTCTTTCTCTATTTAGGATAAACATAAAACTTTTGTTCATCCCTTGATCAATTCCAATATAGCACAAGAAAGCCAAGAAACCAACTCGCATACAATTAAGGCACCCCAACACACATCGGTGCCCATCGCTTTCTAGGTTGTGCCTTTATCGCTGATTTAACACAAGCAAAATTATGCTGGTTTTGTCATCCATCACATATGATGGACCTAACCATTTTTATATGGACCATCAAAATTGGACCTAATAAGGGAGTTTGTCTAGGGAGTCAGATTTTAAAGTTATTTTTTTTATCAGGTTTGAGATTTTTTACATTTTTACTCATTTTTTTTAAAATATAATCACAAACATTATCTACAGAAGGAATAGAAGTTTTTATAGAAAACAATGTAAGAGCTAAAATCTGAAGTTTCTCCAGGTCTTGATGGATTTTAATAGTGTTCTATTTGAAAATGTGGGAGGTAATCAAAGTTTCTTTTTTGAAAGTTATTGAAGATTTTAACTCTATAAATTTTTTGGAATAGCTGTTGAACATTACTATTATCTCGCTTATTCCTAAATGTGCGGGAATGTAGACAGTCAAGGATTTCAAACCTATCAATATTTTGAATGAGGCCTATAAGATTATTGCTAAGGTGTTGGTTGATAGATTGAAAAAAAATTTCATTCAATCATTTATCCTTTTCAGAGTGCAGCAGTCAGTGAAAGACAGGTGTAGTTGATAGTCCTTTGATTGCCAATGAAATTATTGATTATAGGAAAAAACAAGGAGTTTCAGGGCTCATTATCAAATTAGATTTTTCTAAAGTCTTTGACAATGTTTCTTAGAGATATTTGAATTTGGTAATGGCTCGCATGGGGTTTGACTCCGAATGGATTCATTGGCTTCACACTTGCAGATCTACAACCTATTTCTCACTGAAGATTAATGGTCAGCTGCATGGGTTTTTCAATAGTTCTAAAGGTTTGTGTCAAGGCGATCATCTATCTCTTCTTCTCTTTACTTTAGCAGCAGAAGGCCTAACCCAAATGATTATTAAAGCGGTTGATGTTGGCCTAGTGAGATGTTTCTCTATCGCATAGGGTAATCCTTCTATTTTTATCCTTAAGTATGCGGATGATACTATCATCTTTTGTTATGTCTCTACTACTTAGGTTCTTGTTCTAAAAAGAATTATGTTTTGGCTTGAAGTTATTTCAGGTCTGAAAATCAATTTTCACAAATCAGTGGTGTTGCCTATTGGAAATGTCCCTCATCTGCAACAGTTGGCAGGTTTATTTGGTTGTGCAGCAGGTTAGTTTCCAGTTGAGTATTTGGGCATGCCTTTGGGTGCTAGTTTTAAAAGTAAAGTTGTGTGGGATGAGACGATCGAAATGATGGAATCGAGACTAGCGTCTTGGAAGCGTAAATTTTTCTCAAAAGCAGGCAGATTAGCTCTTGTCCAATCCACTTTAGCTTCTATTATCAAGGTTCCCTCTTCAATAATAGCTAAGATGGAACAGATCATGCGCGACTTTCTTTGAGGTTCTACTAAAAAATCTAGAAATATGCATTTAGTGGGTTGAAAAAAAATTTGTTGTCCCAAATCTCATTGTGGATTGGGCATACGCCAAGTGATCACTTTCAATTTTGTTTTACTTTTCAAGTGGCTTTGGCGATTTGCAAAAGAATATAGTAATTTATGGAGATTGCTCGTTATTGATAAATATGGACGCAATAGATGGGAAAGAGATAAGAGAACTAAGTATTCTCCCTATGGATGCTCTTTGTGGAAGTCCATCTCTCAGTGCGCAAGTGTTTTCTACCCCCACACCTCTATTCGATGTGGCAATAGTGATCTCATATCTTTCTGGCATGATTCTTGGTGTAACAATCAACCTCTGAATGATTCGTTTCCAATGTTGTTTATCATTAACAACAAAAAACATGAGAGAGTTAACAATTTTTTGTTTAATGACAATTCTTGGGATCTTTCTTTTCAAATACCCCTAAATACTTGGGAACTAGAGGATGTATCCAAATTAATGCATCTATTGGATAGTCAGATGATCTCGGAGGACCCTGATAGTTTGGTGTGAAAAGGATAAAGGTGCGGGCTTCTCGGAAACAAATTTTTTTGATATATGGTTGTCTCTCATTATGAAACTCATTTCAACCCTTTCATTTATTCTCATAAGAATCTGGTTTGGGTAAAAAAAAAATTTCTCGAATAAATTTCTTTAGTTGGTCAGTGTTGAATGAAAGAATCTTGACTAAAGATAGATTAAGGAAAAGAGGAATCCACAAAGAAAGTCTGTGTACTTTGTAATGAGATTGACGAGACGCTAGATCATTTGATGTTTCACTGTAGATTCTCTAAATTCATTTCGAGCAGTTTCTTGTCAGAATTTGGTTTGAGTTTGATGTTTCAAGATTCTATTTTGGATTGGCTAAGTTGGTAGTCTCAAACTAATCATTTTTTGCAGGCGGAGTGGTTATGGCGTAGGGTTAATCACGTTCTCATGTGGCGTGTGTGGAAAAAGAGAAAAATGAAGGTTTTTGAAGAGCTCAACAGATCAGAGCATTATATTTTTTATAAAAATTAGGGAATTGTTATGGATGGTGGGTTCGGCTTGTAATTTATTCAGAGACTTGGTTTTTGACACATTCATGATGTTTTGGCATTTTTTGATGTAGAAATGATTTCTTTTGTCCTTTATTTTCTTTCTTATATTTAATAACATCTTCGTGTTTGACCAAAAAATAAAATATATATAAATGGGCTAAAAGTGTAAAATGCCTATTAAAAAAAAGAAAAAGGCTATAAAGTCCTGCCTTAGAATTGCGGATTGGTAGGTGTTAAAAGGCATGAACAGAGTTCCAGGTTGTACATGTTAGGGTTGTTGTCTCATGTTCCAGCTTGTACATGTTAGGGTTGTTGTCAAAACATGAGACATGTAATTGTACTTAGTACCCCAGTACTGATCCCACCGATCTTTGTGTTTTCATGTTCGCATCCTTTATTGGCTCTAATGAAGCTCCCAACATTTTATTTTATTTTTGTTAAAAGCATTGGAAATATATTAAAATTTACTAGCTATTACAATTAATATAGCCGGTGTTTGATGCCAGCGATGAGTCTTACCATTAAGATCTTTGAATATATATTCATAATGCCAAAAAGAAAGCATAAGAAACAGTCGTTTAATATTACAAATAATAGAGTGTCAAACCCAAATCATGGTAGAAAGTTGTTGAGAGTCTTCATCCTGAAGGAGGTCAATCAGGATCATCGAGTCTCTAAATAGAAATTCCTTCCACCATCTCGAGCCTAAATGAGAAGTAAGGTCCCCTCCTCCACTGCATATCCATGAAGCTCCCAACATTAATCTTAGGCAAACGAGTAAAAATGATATGGTACTAACCCGACAAGGATATTAATTTTTTTTATTTTTTTATTTTTAACATACTTGGGCTTGGGTTAATTGGAGTTTGTACTGGATGGTCTTTAGCAGGTTACAGAAGAGCAAACCCAAAAAAAATTACAAATGACTTTCATGGTGATTTTCATGCAAACCCTATATCTGTAAAAAACACTGCAGGTATGTTTGGTTAGCCAATTTTCTGGGGAAATTCTATTTCCCTCTTTATGCATATTTATGCTATTTAGTTGTCTATTTACTGACAAAAAATCGATTATTTAGAAGACCATTTCTTCACTAATCATGAGAATCCAAGTTTGAGGGAGATACCTTGGAATTGATTTCACGAAATCGGTTTCAATTTTCCATGTTTATTTTCCGTGCAAACAAACATACCCTACGACATCGCATCAAAACTAAAGAGTGTTGACGGGCTTCATTACGACATCAAAACTTGGAATGGGTAGTCCATATTCAATTTATTGATAAATTGGGCCTGAGCTTGGGTTTAAGTTTGCAATGTCATTGAAAATTAGTGAGATTGGGCCTAGTCCTGGGCCTGGATTGTATTTTGACATGGCCTAGACTAAATTGGGTTCACTTGCAGTCTGAAGCATCTATAAATGAGCAAAGCTCAAAAGTTTGTATCATTGATACATGGGGCAGCACTACTTACGCTAAATAATCATGAACGGTCTTCGGTGGATGGTCCCAACCGGTATAAAAAGAATTAACCGGTTTGTAAGATTACACCCTAAATTAGAGACCGTTGAACTAGAACTAATTAGGTTTTCTATTGAGGTTTTGAAGCAATTTTATGTTGCTATTGATGATGTAACAAATGAACGTATGAGCAGTTGTAATCTTCATCATCCTTTTTATTAATATAAAGTTTGGGGATCCTCAAAACCCTTTTTCACTTTTCAAAAAAAAAGAAGAAAAAAAAAACCTATTAAACTTTTAATCGGCCTTTGAGTTGTTTGAGCTTTATGTCAAATTTACCATTGGATGGGGTGAAAAAAATGCCTGAATTTTTGCACTCGACTAAAGCTATCGAGTTTCAGGATGAGACTGCCACCTGAAATGCTTTAAACGATTAGAATTTCATAAAAATCAGAAATGTGTCTTCTACTCTAACAAGTTTTTTCTCGAGTCCACATTAAACCAGTTAGAAAAGATTTATTAAAATTGAGTCAAGAAGAAAGGGAAAAATGTACAAAACCAGCTTTAAACAACAAAAGAAATTGAGTCAACAAGCTTTAAAAACATTGCTTTATGTGAAAGAGGTTCAAGCAAAGAGATATAAAGTGGTAAACAACAAGAAGTACAGAAATGTTAATGGGAAGAAATGAAGAAAAATCAGAAAATCAACAAGAAGGAAAGAAATCCACTAAAGTGCAAACAACAATAAGATGGGAAATCATGATCAAAAGTCAATGAAATATATCGATGGAACGATGAGTTGTTATGAGCTGGAATCATCTAAATATAGATTTTGGCAGATTGACATCATAATCTTGATACTGTTTATCGCTTAACCAAGCACATTGATGACTTGTTCATGCAGCTTCAGAAAGCTATGATATACCAAAGAATTCACTTGATGATGTGAAGGACTCTATGTGGACCGAATGCTTAGTTTTGCTATAAAGGGACGTTACTCGATCACATTTTAGAGTACTAAACATCTGTACTGACTTCTGGTTGTTACATTGATTTTGTTTTTGTGGAACGCATACTCTTCATGTTATGTAACTTGTAATGAATATTTTATTCTCATGTTACATAACTTGTAACTTTACTGAATCACATTTCATATGTTTTCCAACATTTGTGACTAACACAAAGCTTACAATGTTTACGTCTCTTACCTAATCCGTGACATTTCAAAGTTGTAGCGCATTGAGTGTTCTAACTACAAACTTACGACTACTTGGAGTTTGTATGACTTGTTGAAACAGAGTTCTAATTTGAGTACCAACTTGGAAGCGATTGGGAATGGTTGTTTAGTGAAGCTGAAGCGGTAGAATTTAACTATAAGCTTTTTATGCAAACATGATTCCAATAACTCTTATAGCTCAAAGTTTCCGAAACACTGGTTTTCCTATTCGTTTCCATTTGCACTCTAAGGTCTTACAAAATTTTCTAATTTACAGTCAGTTACATTTCAACTATTTTTTGAACCTTTTGAACTTCAAAAGCGCTCAAATTTTTACCATTGAGTGAAAAAAAAAAATGTATAGTAAACATCATCAAAGACAATGAAAGTACCGTAACATGTTCGAATTCTAGATAAGAATGAATAGGAATTTGCAGAAACTGATGAAGTTCTTATCAAACAAAATAAGATGAAACTTATTCACGCTATCAGAGAAATAGTCGGACAACATTATTGATCAGTCCTGTTTGAACATAAAGATGAGTAGTACCTTTCTTGGACACAAAATGGAGCAATATGTGCATGGAAATGAAATGGCTATAATTCTCTTCACAATCAAGGCAATACCCACAAACTCAACTCTAAACACCATAACAAACAATCGGAGATTCGCTAAAACAACTATAATGTACCTGAAGTAAACAAGAAATCGAATGGAAACCAAGCAATTCAACCTACACATTATGAACAAGAAGCGAGGATTAGATACACAAAAGAAAACAAGAGATGGAAATCAATTATATGTAGAGAACCATTGATTGAACTAATACCCATTTCTCACTCTCTCAAACTCGAAGAAGCCATCGAAGAATGGACTGGCTTTGTGCCAATTTTTTACTTGGTTGCTTCTTTATTTGCAACTATGATTACACTAATGTCTTGATCCTTGAGACTCATCCTTCGAAGGTGGTGGTTGTTGCTGGTCTTGTTGTGGATGTATCATACTAGCGACGGTTCGATTTTGTGGCATCTGTTGGTAGAATTGGTTGTAAGCTTGAGTGCTAAGAACACCAATATGACCATCTGGAGAAGTCCCAACTCTAGACCTGGAAGTTGCTGATGGTTAGCACCCAAAATTGAGCTAAAACTCATCTGGCCTAAACTTGAACCGGGCAATTCGAAACCATGGACACCAATCCTAGGCATGTAACTCAAGCTTTCGCTGCCTAAATTCGATGTCGATGACCCTGAAGTGGTGGTGAATCCAGGGCCGTACCCACCACTGACAGAGGGCCATAGACCAATAGGTACTTGAGATCTTCCCAGATTACTACCACCACCTAGCATGGTCCAATTGGTCCTACTACTGGACCCTATTTCATGTCCCAAATCAGAGATCTTCCCATGCAAACCAGCTGAAACAGAGGTCCCCTGTTGCGAAATAGAGCCACCTGCAGCAGCAAGAGCCGAAGCCGGTATGGTTCCTGTCCCGGTCGCTGCAATGATCGATGGCTCCGCCTGTTGTAACAACCACTGTATAGTTTCCCCATCCGATTTATGCCCTAATTCTCTGGTAAGCTGAAAAATCCTCGCCGCACATAAAGCCGGCATCCGAATTCTCCTCCCTCTACCATCCACCTTTGTATGTCTATCTTTGTTTGAACTCCTCTTTGGTGCTAATTGCTTCTTCACAACTTCATCTTTCTCCGCAACCACAATCTGTAAATCTTTCATCTCTGTTGGTTTGTTCTCCTCCATACCTTGTTTTGGTTGGTTCATGAATATGAATATATTGCTTTGAGGCTGTTTCTTTGGAATCAAAAGAGGCTATTATTGTTCTCTTTGATTGAATAACAAAGGGTTCTTGACCTCAACAGCCTTTCAAAACTTCATGGGGTTTCACTGTTTTTGGCAAATAATTATAGCTTGAACTTGTTATTCAAAAGACAAGAAAAAAATTCTTTGAAATTCCAAGATACCCATTGTCAAAATTTACCATGGTGACTCACTTTTTTTTTCATCTCTCACTTTTTAGTAACTGTATCAACTGAAATACCAACTTTCAATTCTCTCCCCCTCTATCACATTCACTCTTATGGGTTTTGAGTTTGATTTGTATCTTGAAAGGTCTATTTCCTTTAAAGCATTCACCACCAATTCATCACTCACTCACTCACTCAACTTTGTTTCCAAATCTTGAGGGATTCCTCCATTATTTCTTCACCTCTTGCATGCCAATATTAGTGCATATTATTGTATTGCAATCACTTTCTCTCTCAAGTAGCCAACATGGCAACACTGACACAAGTGCACCTGGCAGCCCATAAATTTGGGTAGTGGGGGTTGGTGCTACACCACTCTGGGGCCATCCCTTAAAAATAGCAAAAAAATAAAAAATAAAAAATAAAAAAATAAAACTAGAGAATGATGGAATCAACTACCACATGAAGGAGGAGGGGAGGGTGGTTGTTGCAACTACAATGGGGTGGTGGGATTTTACTTATGACGTAAGAAAGATGAGCTTTTGTTACATGGTGACTGACTGACTTATTATGGGTTTTTAAAGAGACCCCACTTATTCAATTTGTTAAGGGGAGGATAATATCTTAGCTTTCAAGATTAAAATAATTATATGTATTCTAATGTTATCCAATTATTTGTCACTCACGTCTCAGCTTTGAATTTTACCTGCGGTATGGTTACTTTTTAATGAGTAATTCTAGCTGGTTTGAAAAACCAGCGAGACTGATGCCTGAGAGGGGATGAATTTACACTTTTGCTCTCTTCTTTTTAAATCCCTTTTTCAAAAGGTTGTTAAAGAGGGGGAGCAATAGTGTAAATTCACCCCAGGCAGTCAACCCAGGCTGATTTTCCCAAGTCATTTAGAATTTCTGAATGGATATTGATGTATAGGTCGTTCAATTAATAGGTTATGAAATCCTTCAAAATCCAACTCACCTTATTAAAAAAAAAAAAAAAAAAAAAAAAAACAGAGTGTGAGTATGACACTCGCCATCCAAATTGTGTTTAGTTTACGTCAGTGCAGCTAAACCAAGCATTGTTGACTGGTTTCACATCGAGACAGAGACCAAGGATGATGAGGCAACCTTTGATAGCAACCATCCATACACCTTATCACCATGGATATAAATACATTAAAAATATAAATTAAAAACTCGATTCTCAAATCTTGTTTAACATTTAATAATGTAACCACAAATTGTTTGAGCTTTGAGCTATCAAAATTACAAACATTATGCTGCACTCAGGCATGTTAGCTCTCCCATTTCTTATTGATTTCTAGAAATGGTTTCTTATGCTCTCTTGTTTTGCTCTAGGGTACAGTTTCTTCCCTATAGTTATGTTGGCGATGTTGGTTTGATTTGAGCGTGCAAATTTAGTTTCACATCGAATAAATAGCAACATTATGTGAAGTTAATAAAGGATTGAACATGTACTCAATAGCAACGAGGCATTTTGGAACAGTTGAGCACAATTTATAAAAACCGAGAAATAACACTATACCAAGTCAATAATTTTCTATGAAGAACTACTAAACTCAAACCACTTATTGTTGTTAGTTGTTACTATTCGATTTCCTTTTGATCAATTTCAAGTTGATTTGAATTATCGAAAACAACAACGAGGGCTTTATTAATTGCTTCACACCTGAACCCAACAAGTTTCTTTTTTTGGAAAGTGAGCGGGGTTTTTAGGATCCCCGAACCTTATATTAAAAAAAGATGGTGATAATAAAGTTTACAATCACTCATACGTTCACTTGTTTCGTCATTTACAAAACAAAAAACTTGCTTCAAAGCTTCAACAAAGAACCTAATTAGTTCTAGATTCACCGTCTCCAGGTTAGGGAGTAACTCTGCAAAGTGCTCTGCTACTAAAGTGGTTGTATGATAGACCTGCCATAACTTTTCTTCCTCGTAATTACCAATCAATCCTTTAAGCACTCTCATGACCTGATTTATACCTAATGTAAGCCTCAGGATGTATGAGAAGTCGTCGTAAAGAGTCGAAACACAATTAATCATGATATAGAAACCATTGAATGCTAGCTTAGCATCCCTACAAGGTGCTAATAAGCATTTGCATTCTACCTGTATTATCATCATCAGTTACCTGAATTTAGGATTTGTATTCTTGCTTCGAGAAGACCTTCGAGGACCATATTCAGTGGGAAGCTGTATTGTGGTAGCCTCATGTTCTTCTTCAATAGTGTTTTGCCCCACCGTTGCTGCTTTCGCTTCAAGTAAGCTGTTAATTTCAGTGACCAATGCATCCCTGCCTATTCTTGCAATTTCTGAATTCAAAACTTTAATGTCTTGGGGTGTTAGACAATCCATGAGCGTTGTTGGATCTTCCCCCTGTTGTTTTATACCAGTGACTGCGCGAAGCACTTCCACTACTTGCATTGGGTTTTCCTCTGAGTTAGATATGGGGGTAGACAGACTTGGCTCTGCTACTACTTCAGCGTCTGAATCCTCATTATCAATCTGATCTAGCACCTTGTACCTTGAACCCTTGTGTTGTATGCTATGAATTTCTATATCCCGAGCAACCTTTGCAGCAAGGTGATTGTTGTCAACACTTCCTTTGTTTGCATCAACTCCACTTGAGGTGGAGATCATCCTAGTGCTACTGTTTGGTGCACCACTTCCCATTTGAGGACTATCATCTACGCCTTGTACCTGGTTCTTTGCAACAACCACCACATCCATTAAAGTTGAAGAATGGACGCTGGCATTCGCTTCTAAAGGTACTTCGCTTCCTAGCTCAGGATTTTTTTGCCACTATAGGAGGGTTCACACTTTGATTCGATTGACCGGGACTAGCTGGTGTGCTGTTAGGACCCTTACTTCTTGCAGTGTGCTGCTTCTTAGGGCGTTCCCAATCCTCATCTGATTCAGCTTGCTTGTCTTTGTTGTTTACCGCTTTGTATACTCTGACTTCAGGAAGTTTTGTCTTTGCCTTGTTGCATTTTCCAGTACTATGACCAAATACTTTGCAGAGCTTGCACTGCGCTGGCTTCCAGGTATAGTCCACTCTTACTCTGTAAGTTTTCGCCTCATCTACCATAACCGGGATTTCATTTGGGAAAGTGCTATTGATGTCAACTTCAACACATACCTTAGCAAAGTTCATTCTTGTTTTATCCTCAGTAGCTTTATCAAGCATGAAGGGGATACCCACTGCACTCGCAATTGCTTCAATTCCTTTGGGATTCCAGAATAGCATGGGGATGTTATTCAAGCATATCCATATGAGAATTGTGTTCAAAGCATTGATGTCTTCCTCGAGAAAGGGTCTCCAAGGTCTTATAAAAAATAGCCTACTAGCTATATGAATTGAGCCAATCTCAAGGACTCTGTCCCTGTCCTCCTTATTTTGAAATTTGAAGACAAATTTGAACCCAACAAGTTAAAAGGAAGAAGGGTCTGTAAATGATACTATACTAAGTCAATAATTTTCTATGAGGAACTAAGTACTGAACTCGAACACTTAAAAGGAAAAAAGGGTTTGTAAATGACACTATACCAAGTCAATATTTTTCTACGAGGAACTACTAAACTCGAACACTTATCGTTGTTACTACTTGGTTTCCTTTTGATTAATTTCAAGTTGACTTGAATTATCTCTAAAATGACATTTCTCGTATCCTTGTTAAAATATTGAAAACTACAACATTTTTAAAACTCATTTAAGGAAAACACAAACAATATAACATAACAAAAACCCTAAAAGGTAGTACACATATTGCCTCATCAACAGGGTATCTCGGAGCACCCTAAATAAGGAATATCAGTTGGGATGATGAATCACATGAAGCTGAAAGTTGATGAAAGTGGAACCCACTGTCTTCAATCTTCCTCAACCAACATGAACTCATTTAAATGTTTGTTTGACATTCAGCAATTGTGGTGATTGGTGAGTTGAAGTTCTGTACTCACAACTGTGTTTTTGTCTGATTAAAAAAAACTTCATACATGTTAATCGTTTATATACCCGCTTCAAACTACAGTGAATAATTCACTAATTCTGGAGATTATGCTGTTTATATTTGAAAAACATCACTCTTTAAATATATAATATTAAAAAATAGCTAAAAATATAATATTAAAAAATGAATCATATTTATAACATAATAAATTTTCAACAAGGATCAACACTAATCACCAAAAACAACCCTTCCTGAAAGTAAGACTCATGGCAACTGGTATCACAAGTACAGAATTCAGTAACTTCAGTTTCTTTCAAATATTTAATGGTCTGAGTTTTCTTGAAACAACTTCATCTTAATTGTTTTTATTCAATGATACTAAAGTATCACACGTACATGATTCAATCCCTACAAACTGTTAGGGATGCCAAAAAAAAACTTGAATGCTTCAAAATTGTGCCTTTTTCGCAAAAGCTTGATTTGGTAAATTGTTAGCTTGTACTATAGGGTTGGCTCTGATCGTTTAAAATCGTGGGTGATGGTAAGAATTAATTGGATATGTTGTGAAATATGAGATGAATTTTGATTGGATACAGTAGTTTTCTAATTCAATGATGTGCTATTTATTTATTGATTGAGAATGTGGAACATAATCTAGAGCAATCATGAAATTTTCATGGACTAGGTGCCTTACCAACCTCCCCACATTTATCTAGATCTAGGGTGTTAAATATTGTTTGCGTGTTGTGCATGTGTGCGTCCCTAGGTTCATTATACATAAAAACGATTTTATTTCAAACTTAAACAACTCAGCGTTAGGCCTACGAGTCCTAAAGACTTCATTTCTATTAGAGAATAGACCATATTCTTATATTTTTTTATAACAACTCTACCTCCTGGGATGTGATACTATTTAAGCCAATACCAATAATCAAACTATCTTCACCTTTGATACAAATTGTCACACATCCTATAATCCATTCAATCCACAACATCTTGAAGTGCACCTCCTCCTTGAGTTCCCACAACATCTTGAAGTACAGCTCCTACACGAGCTCCTTGCACAACTACATATCCTGCGAATAATATTCGGTGTATGAGCTTGACTGTTGCAGACAATGTTGCTCCACCTAGTCGCAACCACTTGACCATCTCCATCTTGTTATGGAGGGTTTTATCCAAAAACCATGTTTCTATCTGAGAGTGGATTACATCCTTACCTTCTCTATCACACCTTCACTTTTGTTAGTTGTGAGAATAATTAAGCAAACAAAAGTAACCCCAACACTTACTCAAAGTTAACCCATTGTTAATATAATTTTTGTGGATTAGTGGTAATGGTTTGATGGGAATGTTAAGTGTGAACTATGTGAATTGTAGGTGATTGAACCATACGCCAAGTGTGCTTCCCACCATTGAAACATATAGGGCCCAACCAATGAAAGCTAAGTGTTGACAATTATTATATATGGAATGGAAACTCAAGGAAGATCACATACATATATTTCAAAGCCACCACACTGAAGGGATCTTTGCTTTATATGATTTTCTTTTTCCTTCCCTCCCAAAGAGATAAGATTGGATTGCTGATTTGTCTTAATCAATTGGGTTTTTCTACACCTATCTTTTTCAAAAGCCTTTTGAATTTCTTGTTCCAATTTAAAGTAACTTCATCTTAAGGAATCATTTCCAATCAACCTCACAAGTTTAAGTTAATTCCACTAAAAATCTTATTAACAAATGAAAAGAATAATTTATTTCCAAAGTGGTAACATTATATATTATTGTATTGTTTGCACCGACAACCTTAAACCCTAAAATATCAATTGACAAAAATGTTTTCATCGACATCATTTTATATATACATTAAATTTTGCAAGACGCTAGACTTGTGATACCGTAAGTCACAAGGCCCATGTCCAAAAAGGCTGTAAGGTCCTAACTCCTAATCATTGAGATAGGTTCAGACTTGTACTGAGGGATGAGCACTCCCGCAACTATCACATTATCAGACTGACTACCCCTTCCCTAATGTTTTTCCTTTAATACTACAATGGTTCCAAACCTACTGGAGCTGGCTTGATCATACACAATTTCATGGGTTCGTATGGTCAGGAGGAAGTGTTTCTTGTTTGTAAACAAAAATATTAAGTGACCAGGTTTTCAGCTAGTTTCTATAACCAGGGTGACATGACGTGATCTAAGAAGGATGATAGAAATTTTGAGATATTTATGCATATCTCAAAGCTTTTATCAAACTTCTTTAGTCATATCACATCATCCTAGTTATAGAATCTAGTTACCTCGCAAAATTGGTTTGTGAAAGCTTCTCTAGTGTAATGAGGTCCCTTAAAAGTTTCAGCTTCAGTTTGGGCTTAACTTCAATCCAGTCCAGGATTATCATTGGGTACACTTTCTTCTTGAAGTCCATCTCATTTGACAAATTCAAGCCTGGGGGGCTAGATAGCCTCTCTACGGAGTCACTGTGTGAAGCAATCAAATATTATGTTGGAGATGTTGCTCAATTTTAGCGTGCAAATTTAATCTCACATAATGTAATTTAAACACTGGACATGTGTTTAACTAGTAACAAGGTCTTTTCAGATAAAAACCCGGCATTATAAGGCTCAATACTGATAAGTGTTTTAAGTCCATGACATGTTCGTGCTAACAATCTCATGTACACACTATGCGGTGGTGGCTAAACGCTTTGCCATCTTCACCACCCTAGAGCTAGAGATGGAATAATCCATATAAAGTTTTAAGACAATACTTCAGGGTCCGAAAATTCAACATCAAGACCTTCGAATAAGCCCACAAAAAAACACTGTTTTTATTTTCGGTTATTTTGGTTCAAGGATCCAATATGACCTCTGTTTGCAAAGATGGGCGCAGATTTAGACCTAGAAAGCAACAAATACTCTATACATGGAGGAATCATAGAACTTACAACATGACTCATAGACAAGGGAGTTAAGAAGATTTTTTCGTGCCATTTGAGATCTCTTTCTGGTTTTGGAGTGCTTTCGCTTCCAGCTCTTTAGGTAACACAACGAACAAAATGCGAAAAAACCATTCGACAACTTCAGGAATAAAGAGCTTACACACAGCCAAAACTCTGAACCAAGATGGATCTGTCACATATCTATCTCCCCTGCAAACTCCATTCACTATAGTCTTTGCACACTCCTGCACTCCTCTAACAGGGAACATCCAGATCACATTCTGCAAACATCAATGCGGTCAGTGGTTATATGTGCGCCGTAGAAGAAATATTTCAAAATATATGTAGCACAAATAAAGTGGAAAAATGTATCAAAATCAAGAACGATATACATTGCCTTTTTATACCAGTGCCTAATAACAATATAAGAAGTCCAGGAAAAATGAAAATCTTACATCTCTTTTTTCTTTATCAATTTCAACTCTGCCGTCTTTGTTAAGGTGTTTGCCTTGGCTCATTTCAGACTCAGTAAATCCAGGAGATGCTATTGTTATTTGGACAGATGAACCAAATTCAACCTTAAGTGACTCATAAAAGTTCACTAATGCCGCTTTACTTGCCTGTTAAAAAAAAACAGGTTATGTTAAGGCCAATTTTGAATAAAAGATCAAACCAACGAAGAAATTAAGGTGATTTTTAGTTTGATAATTACCCCATAGAAGCTCATGTCAGGTCCATACAACCATCCTGAAAGCGAAGCATTCACCAGGATCTTGCCCTTGCTCTTCTTGAGATGAGGTAAAGCGTAATGTGTTGGATAAACTGAACCCCAAAAGTTCACATTCTAGGCACCGCCGATAGGATCAAACCAAAACTTCTCGTCAGTACTTTGACATACAAGTTCGCTATAGGCATTTAGCAATTATAAATTTTACCGATAACTGTCTAGCTAAGTTAATAACTAATGATCAAAGGTTTTTTTTTTTTTTTTAATTAATGGGGAGGAGAATTTACCATGATGGGCAATGAATTGGTGATTTCGGTTGCCTCATCAAAGTAGAATGCGCTCACAATCCCAGCATTGTTCACCATATGATCCACTGCAGATAAAATATGAACTTTCTCAAACAACAAAAAGAAACTGAAACATAAATATATAAATACATAAATAAATAGATAAAGTTAAATTAGGCATTTTTATTTACGACAAAAGTGGTAATCGAATACAACTCCCTAAACTCACAAAACTTACAATGATTTTGAACAAGTCTGTATATATTATCTGATTGTATTACCAAGAATATGGATTCAGGTGACCGGCTTCTCTAGCTAATTTAATTATGGAGGGTAAACAGTATTAGGGTTTCAGATGGTCTAAAATCAGGACAGGTATAGCATGGAATTCAGGTGATCCTCTAAATAAAAACTTACGACGCCCAAAATGGTTGATAGTTTCTTCAACAAACCGCTTGCAGTCCTCAGGCTTAGAAACATCAGCACAAACACATAGAACATCTGGAGATCCATATTTCCTGGCCTTCTCAGCTACTTCCTTGAGTTGTTTCTCTCTTCTAGCAACAATGGTTAACCGTGCCCCTTTCTTCGCGTACTCATAAGCCATATACTGCATTTCCAACAAAAAAAAAAAAAGTTAAACCAATCTTAGTTATATCAATAATGGCACCCACCCCAAACTGGGCAGCTCTTTATAAAACCAGGTATTCGGAAATTGTAAATATGGAATACTAAGCACCTCGCCGATACCAGAAGAAGCACCAGTGATGATAACAACCTTGCCAAGCATGTTTTCCATGGTGAAGTACTTCAAAATGGTGATGAACAACTTATGAAGTAGATAAGGAGGAAGAATCAAAAGGAGCGCTGCGATGAGTATGGGAGGTAGCACTAGGTCCATCACCAAGTGAACAAGCTCCATGATTGACTAACTGTTCTATATATTTCCCTACAGAGAAATCTATAGATTGAGACTAGGGAAAATTTGGGTGATGGAGATGTTTATATAGAGGGGAACTTTTGGGTTGCATTATAAATTTCACTATCTATTTTGGTTGATATACATTTCCATTATGACTCATATATTGTACAATAAAGTTTGATGAAAATATTTAATGCATGGTATGCGGTTGTTTTATATTTTTATTTATTTATTTATTTTCCATAACTCTAAAGAGTTAGAGCTATCAGTCATTTTTTTGTCAGGGTTAGGGCTCTTTACACTTTTACTCCTTCTATAATTGATGTTTGTGGTTGTATTTTAAAGATAATGGGCAAAAATGTAAAAGAGTCCATCCTTGACAAAAAAATGACTGATTGTCCTGACTGCCTAGACTTACTCATTTATTTTTGCTTTGATTTTGGTCCAGGCCTTTCTTATGATCTTTCTTGTATATTATAAAATAAATACTTGAATAAATATAACCAGCTATGCACATATGATTTGAATGATTCACCTTTTTTCATAGTGTGATTAAACAGATGATAGATCCATTCAAAGATTGTGATTTCTGAAAGATTTCAAATTTTATTATTACGGTGTGTTTGATTTTTGGGTGTTTTATGGAAAAAAAATATTTCTTAAAATTGAGTTTTCTAGCATTTGATTTTTCAAGAAAAATTAAAACTTTTCCACTGGTGAAATTTTTTCCCTATTAGGTTCCCTTTCAAAAAACTTTTTCTTGTTCGATCTTTTCACTCACCAATCTCTCAAGAGACTTAACGTTTGAACATTAAAAGTCTTATTGAATAATTTCTCTCTTTTTCTCAAGAATTCCTCCACAAAATAGAAATATTCTCACTAATAATGAATTTGTTTTTTCCTAGGTGATGAAATCAAACAGTGAAAAAACATTCAAATGTTTTTTTTTACAAAGAAAACTTTGTTTTTCATTGAAAAAATTTCACCCTGTCCAAAAATTTTGCAAAGTTTACATGGTTTTGTTACTTGTCAAAACATTGTAAAGATTAGTGTGTTTATTTTGATGTGAGTGTTGTATTTATTTGGTTAAGAGAGAGTAGTACTAAATGGCAAATACTTGCATTTAGATTTGGTCGAAATGACAATGAAATATTGTCACCTTCAGATCGATAAATGCACAACCACATTGGATGGCCTAACTCCATCTGTATGATTTATTGTAATAAAATAAATGAATTTTGGAATCTATCATTAACTGTTGCTTTGATGGTTTTGTCCAAGCCACTCGTGAACCAAATCAATTTGAGCTAGTTCTGATCTGCTATAGGTTTCTTCGAATTTGGTTGTATTGGTAGAATTCTATAGGCGAACCATAAGCCTAACCCGAATTGTTTATGGGTCAACCCGAACAAAATGAAGCTAGAATTTTCATTTTGTATTGTCACTACAAGAAAACTGTAATTTAGCGACGGTTGTTAAAGGCATATAGCGATGGTTATAACCGTCGTTAAATAATATAACGACAGTTGGCCAACCACCACTAATAAATGCGTCACTAGGACATTCAACCATGGTGTTCAGCAATCGTTGGCATAACCATCGCTAATTACTAAATAGCGACAGTTTTCAGCAATCATCAGTTAAACCGTCGTTAATTACCATATAGCGACTGTTTTAATATGGGACAATGGTGACGTTTTGTTAACATCCGACGGTTTTAGCCGTCAGAAAATCTGATGAATCATCTTTTTATTTCTTTAGCAACGGTTATCCATATTTTGCGACGGTTTATAATTGCCGCCAAATTTCATTTGGTAATCCTTTTAGCAACAATTACGACCCCTGCTAATTACTGTCATCATTATCATGACAATTTTATTATGCATATATACAGCCTCTAATTACATTATTCAACCAATAAACAACCCACATTTTACACGACTATTTTATATCGACATCATTCAACAAAACTTCACTTCAACTATTTGTCATCAAAGTTAACAAAATATCAAATCTAATGTACATAGAATTACTTGAAGTTGATCAAGTCAAATTTACATTGTGTGTGGAATTATAAGAAAAAATATCGAATCAGATAAAAAATGTGTGGATTGCATAACACAATTGAATTCTTATTAGAAACTTGTCGTCTTTAACACTAGTAGTTGTTTTAAGTCATCACTGCCCCTCGTAATCTTTAGTACGACTTTGTCTCCAGCATTGTAGTCATTTAAAACCTTGGATAACTCTGCTTTACCTCACTTATCCAAACACACAATACAAAATATTATGCTTTGCTAATACCATAAAAATACCTGCTAATAATAACACAAAACAAGAAAATATAAACATCCCACTTTGTTATGCACTCCTATATTTATTTGTTCTCAGGTTGCTCTTAAAATAATCTAACAAATCAGTTATTGCTTTTAAAATTATAATTAAAGAATTAAGAACCAAGTTTTCATATGGAGTACAAGCTCAAGGTTGCAATCAAGTCAATACCAACTAAAATCCCAATCTTTTGAAATAGACTAACCATATATATTCAGCTGAAGTCATAACTCGATCCCAATCAAAATTAAACACTAATAAAGTCATTCAACATATTATAAGTCTATTCCAGTAATCACTTGTTATGAGTTTATTCAAAAGTAACACTCTGTGCGGGAGGGCTCTGAGATTGAGGTTGACAGACTATTTTGTGTGGGCGAACTCTGAGGCTGACAGCTTCTTGCGTGAGTGGGCTTAGAGGCTGACTGGCTACTAGGTGTTATAGTCTTACATCGCTTGAGTGAGAGAAGAAAATGTATTATATATACGTGAGTTTGGATCTCATGATACAACACATTTTAAAATTGTACGGACATTGGGCCAAAAACGGACAATATTATACATGTGGATCAAGTCATTATACTTCACTTGAGTTACTCTAATATGTAAATGTAAGAAAAATTCTCATCAAAATTTGACGACTAAAATGTAAAAGTTTTAAGGATATTCATACTCTGAATTTGCCAAACCTATCTGCTTTTGATTGTTCTCAAGTCTTCACTGTATGTTTACTGAATTTAGCTTCCAAAGTTTGAATTCTCGTTCAAATGATTTGTTAATTTTTTTTAAGTGATTATTGTGTTTTGAATGCTCATTAGTACTAAATGTTTAATGTACATATGGATATAAACTTAACTAATAAATATATTCTCCATAATATTTTCATAATTATAAGTATTTTCCTATGAATGTTATTAATCTCATCAAATAACTATTACTTAATTGTATTGATTCAAAGTTAAGAAATTAGAATTGGTGAAACTCAAGCAATAGTTTTAAAACATATCATAATAAAATTATAAATTCTCAAATGCTTCGAAACTTTAATTAACAAAGTTTAAAGTTAAGCGCTCCAACGCTTGCTCTCCCTCTTACTCTAATATCGCCTCCCCCTTCACGCTCTCGTGATTAAGGTAGTATTGAGCATTTAGAAGATAACAATGCTAAACATATTCAACCAAAATATATGTAAAAGGATCCCAAAAATGGCATAAATTTTCAACAGGTGACAACCACCTTCAACGAACTCTTTAAATACTCTTACTGTTTGCTGAACAAGACTTTCGCAACCATAATTCTTAAAAAGGTTGGTGACATAAGTATTTTGTACATTCATTTTTATTACAACTGACATTGGACAATAAGTTGCAACACCTCATTTGCAGAGGATTTATGTACGTTCTAGTTGTGATGTATTGAATTCTGGACAACCGGTACCATTCGACCAGGAAATGCAACCCTGACCTGTTAAATCCTTCCATGTGTTGCTTCATGTTCAAGAAGCAACTAGCTTCAAATGAGTTATATTTATCAATTTCAATTATATGAGCACTTAACCTAAAACTAGAGTAGTAGACCTGAATGGATGTGCTACTACTACTCTTGGAAATACAATTGCTACAAATTTAAATAGGAACGAAGTTATCAAAATTTTATTGGGTTGAGTCGCGGACTAGGTCGCTCGCTTTAAGACGTTTTGTGGCTTTGCTCAAGATTGTACAAGTAATCTGTAAGCCTCATCGTCCTCAGGATAAAACAACACAGAATATCTTTTCTGTCTCGTTCAGTCACATGCACTTGCTGAAGGACGGAAATTTATTCACCCAGTTTCTTTTGTTCGAAATCACAAAAACCAATTACAGTAAATAAGCAAAGTATTTCGAAAACAAAACTCGAACTCTGTTTGATGAAACAAAGTTTTGTTAACTCTCTGAAATATTAGTAACAGTTTACAAATAAACTCTTTGAAACGTAAAACTTTTTTTTTCTAATAAAACTGTCTTGTTCTTGATATATTTATCTGAGAGAGAAAACAACTATTTATAGGCCAATAGAAATATCCGTTTGAGAGAAAACGTGGCTAAATAAGTGGAAGAAATCATGAAGTTAAGATTGGGTCTCCTTTGACCCAGTCTTGTTCTCTAAAGCAAATAAAAATATATTTTTTATTTTATTTTCCAAATGAAATTTCAACAAAAAGAAATAAGTTTCATCTCAACCCAACTAGGCCGGATGACGGCGGCGCGCGTGGACCAACATTGGTCTATCTCCTCCCTCCTTCACAAAAGTGGCTACATCTTGGAGTCCAAATCCAATTTCAAAAACTATCATTATTAACTCCTTCAAAGTGAGTTACATAGAGGATATAAGACCAAACAATTTAGAGAGAGATTTGAAAGTTAAGAAACTATTTCCCTTTATTTTTTAAATTCACACCAATATTTCAACAACTACGCTAATAAAGATTTGGAAATTTATAACTATAATGGACTAATCTTGCATGGTACAAGTATTTTCCTCATAGGCACGAATCTGATCGAGGGCGGAAAAAAAAAGTAGAAGAGAGAAGAGGAGGAGGAGAAGAAGAATAGAGGAAGAGAAAAAGAAGCGAAGGCGGACTGGTAATGTTGGTGATGGTGAAGAAGAGAAGAGAAATGGAAAAAGAAAAAGAAAATAAAGGAAAAGATGAAGAGAGGAAAGGTGGTGGCAGGGTGGTGCGGCCGGCAGTGGCGAGCGTGGTGGTGCTCTGTCGTTGCTGTGAAGAGAGAAGAAAAGGTGGAAAAGAAGATGAACCGTAGTGAAATAAGGATTTATATTGGTGGTATCCTTCAACACATTCAATTAAAAAGAAAAGTGTGACGGTGTCCCTTAGCAAAAGTGATGGTACCAAAAACTCAAATACTAAAAAGAACGGAAAGGTTTGACTTGAAGAATGTGATATTTTTTTTGTTACCAAGACATTTTCATCGAGATGCATCTCAAAGCAGGGTTAGTTCAAGTATTTTGAAAGTTTAAAAGGATCACGTGCCATACACATGCTTATTTCACGGTCAAAATATCGATACTCATGTTTACTTTGAGTCCCGATGGTTATCACTAAAGTTTTCTTAATTTAGAGGTACTCTGAATTCATGATTAATAATGGAGGTATCTCCACAAATCCCTAAATTTTATATGAATATGTTCTGTGACGCGAACAACTCATCTGCATAGTCACAAGCATTCAGCTGCAATCATCACCTTCTAATATCTGTATTTGCATTTGCTCGTATATGAAACTATTCTGATCTCTGCAAGAGAAAGAAAGTAACAAGACAAGTCCTAAAACACACTACGGTGATTACCTGTTCAATCTCACTATTGACAGAGTAATATACATGGTGAAGAGATCATCCACACTAAACAAAATCAGTCAATACTGTAAGTTTTTTTTTTTTCCGAAGGTGAATGAAATCTAAATCTAGAAGTGAGTACATTTTTCATGCACAATAGACCGATGTTTCACATACCCAGATTACCTCCAATAGATGCGTTCGCAATATTATACCAAATCTGTTTTGACATACTAACAAATGTTTACTGATAGCTGCAACTACATGATTTTTAGTAGGTTGTAGTCATATGAGCCAGTATGGCAGGGCAATTTAAATCTTGACACTTCTCTATCCAATGTAGTTGCATTCAATATTTTGGGTTTCTCGATCTAGTTTCACCTACATAACAACAATAAGATGCTAGTGCTTCGACCTGCTTACTTGGATTCATTAAATCAACACATCTGTTTTAATAACTCCAAGTGTTTTAGCAACTTCTTAACTGTACCATGTCAATGCAAGTTGCCTTCTTCTATATCAGATTTCAGCAAAGCTAGTTTTTCAGTTTTCATTAACCAAAGTCATGGAACTGAATGACAGTGTAATGAACTTAGTATGTCATATATTCTTTCTTATCCTTATCTTGATCTCCTTACCTCCCTACCTCATATACAAGATTGTCTCCTCCATCGTAGTATCCTTCTCCAATGAAGATATCAAAGGGAAGGTCGTTCTCATTACGGGGGCTTCATCTGGCATTGGCGAGGTCCATGAAAAACTCATATCAACCTTATCTTCTATTGAATCCATTAAGTATTTGTTGTTGTTGTGCTGATGTAGTTACATTTGTTATGTACAGCAACTTGCTTACGCATATGCGAAGAGAAGAGCTAGACTAGTTCTTGTTGCAAGAAGAGAGAACCTCCTGCAACAAGTTGCCGAAGAAGCAAGACAACTTGGATCTCCTGATGTTATTATTACTTGTGCAGATGTTTCGAATGCTGATCACTGCAAGCGGTTTGTGGAAGAAGCTATCAACCATTTTGGGCAGTGTAAGTGCATGTAATATGCATATAAGTTCGTCAATCTAAACTATTCTGAGAGGTTATTTTTTACGTGTCCAGTAGATCATCTGGTGAATAATGCTGGTATAGCTTCTGCATTCTTCTTCGAGGAGTGCACTAATGTGGCTAACTTGACACCCGTAATGGTATATAAACAAGTTTGCGTTTTGCTTGATTGCTTCTAATGTAGATGATGAATATATAATACACAACAGTTATTGGTTTTCGCTTTTTGATTACTCGTACAGAATGTGAATTTTTGGGGATCAGTGTATGCCACAAATTATGCGATTCCTTACCTAAAGAAGACTAAAGGCAAGATTATCGTCACTACCTCAGTTGCTGGATGGAACCCTTCACCAACAATCAGCATTTACGGAGTAATAATTTTATAGTTATTGAAAGGGTGTCATTTTAGTTTCAATAAATTGTGTTTAATATGTCTTGAACATGTCTGCTCTTACGTTTTTCTTCCGTATTTTTTAGGCTAGTAAAGCTGCGTTGATAAGCTTTTACGAGACACTCCGTGTTGAGTTGGGTTCAAGAATCAGAGTAACGATAGTATGTCCAAGTTTTACTGATTCAGAAATGACCCGAGGTAAACACATATCCAAGGATGGCGCAATGGAAGTAGATCAAGCAAAAATAGCGGTAAGGTCCTACCTTTACGAATCTCCCCTTTATTGCTTGATTCTGAACATGATATTAAACATTAGGTAGAGGAGAGTCATTTTTTTAGTGATGCTTAATATTTACATACGGATGATAACAGAATTTGATTGGAAGATTCCCTGTAAGGACTGCAGCAGCAGCAGCAAAGACCATAGTCGACGGTGTCTGCCGAGGAGAAAAGTACATAAACGATCCATCATATATGAGGATGGTGTATATTTGGAGGGTTATCTTCCCTGATGTGATGGAATGGTATAGCCGTTTCCTGTTCAGTTCAAGCCATGTTACATCTGAGAAGCCGAAATAGCTGGAATTCTTGGGTTGGTTTATTCAAGATCTGATCAAACAGGTTTTGGATATGGTAATGATCCTTGTGTTGTGTAATAACTTACGAGATTGTAGGGGACTCCAAGATGAACAACTATTGTTATAGACATATGGAGCTAAGCATGTTTTTATGTTTTCTTTTCCATCTGACACCTTCAGCGTCGAGATTAATTAAGTAGTAAACTAAAGAGATGGAAATTCTAATGGCTACAGAGTTTTGATGTCCTCATACTAGTCCAAGCACAAATTGAAGTGTTGTAATGCAGCTTCGTACACACTCCGTGCACTACAGATTGAATTTCAAAACTTATCATGGCATAAACAGTGCAAAATGGAACCCCAGCATTGGGCTAGTAGGATTACAAATCCAAGTTTATGATATTTGCTATTGGTAGCCAAGGCTCAAGCACAAGTTCGATTATTCGAAACTCGAAAAACAAATAGCCGTAAAATTAATTAGGTAGTCAATCAGTTTCAGTTCCATGGCTACTACAGATTTTCTATTTCCTGGAAGATAAGGATGCAACTTGGGATGGAACCAAGCAAGGCTGATGGTCTCAACTGAGAAAAATTGAAGTCTTTATGTCAGTGAATGGAAACTAAACTGAGTAAAATTTTGAGTCCTGAGTGAACACCAATCATACCTATATTACAATCAATAGATGTGATTCAAACTTATACCAAATCTACTTTGACAGACCGACAAACATTCCTGCTAGTTGCAACTACATGAATTCTAGTAGCCAGTAGGGAAGGGCAATTTAATTCCCAACACTTCTACCTAATATGGGTGCATTCAATATTAGGGTTTCCTGATTAGCCCACACATTGCTAATAAGAAAATAGATGCTTGGGTTCATTAGATCAATAATTTCGAGTTTAAGTCCCTCCTCGATTTGTAGCTATCTGGTAATACGTCATCTTTAAAAATCTAAATTTGGGAAAACAAAGAGTCCTCCCCTTCAACATATAAGGCATTACAACTTTTTTCCAACAATGTAGTCCATAAAATACAGGAATCTTAAAAACATTTTGATCCCTGTTTAATTCCAAATTCCCCCAACCAATTTTTGGTCATTAACATTTAACACTTGCAGTGCCACATTTCAACAAAGCTAGTGTAAGTCCTCAACCAAAGACATGAAACATGATGCGTCCAAATCTATTCTCCTCGAGATTTGACCTGCAAAACAGGATTAGATTGTCAAAGACCACCTTGTTAATGGCCGAAGGCACTCTGATGCTGAAGTTAGTTAACTGAGGAAGAAGATGAACTTGGAAAGAGTGTAGTTGTAGGGGTTTTCATACCTCCTTCCTCTTCTCTCTCCTTTACCTTATATAACAAGATTAAGTAACTTTGTAGGCGACTTGAGCATGCATGGCGCAATGAAAGGGGATATTTCTTACAACGGTCTCATCCATTGAGATACGTCCTTGGGGGAGAGATTCCCGCCATGACTTGTTTCCTTCATAACATCTCTATCTTCGGGGGAGAGATTCGTTGCGCCTGAGATCTGGGCCTTTAACCTGGATCGTAGTCCATTACTAAAACCTTTTTTGGATTTAGTGATCGGACATGTTAATTGTCCCTAATGAAAGATGATTTGTGCCCCGTGTTCGGCAATGATTGAATGGTTGTTTGATGCATGACTACCTAATGAACTTCGTATGGCATATATTCTTTCTAATCGTTATCTTGACCTCCATACATCCCTACCTCATACACAAGTTTGTTTCCTCCAATAAAGATATCAAATGGACGGTCGTTCTCATTACAGGTGCTTCACCTGGCATTGGCGAGGTCTATGAAAAACTCATATCAACCATGTAAAATCATGTTATTATTACGTGTGCAGATCTTTCTAACGTTGATCACTGCAAGGTTTGTAGAAGAAGCTATCAAGCACTTTGGGTAGTATAAGGGGATGTAATATGCATATAAGTTGGCAATCTACACAAGATCCATCAATTACCATGCCCCTTCTCAAAAAAAAAAAATCTAGTTGGCAAATAATCCCAAAGGCATTGCCAAACGAAACTGCGAACTCTAAGGTGGATTAATTCGTTCCAAACCAAAGAGCAAGGGAAATTGGTTGGAGCTTCTTTAGGTATCCTCCCTTCCATCAATTTGACAAAAAAAAAAAAAGCTCGACAGATAAACCTTCTTGTATCTCATTTACATTCCCATCCATCTCCCTCTTCGTTCAGAACCGCCCTTCTAGCAATCCAAGTAATTGTAAAGCTTAACCATCTTTCCATTCAAACAAATTCCTCCCTAAGAAGATAATAAGTTCCACGCCCGCTCCTCATCAACGTTTGCGCCAAACTCCAAACCCAAAGCAGTCTTCCTTGATGACACCAAGAAGAACTTAGGAAATCTTTCCCTAAGGAGACCATGCCTAACAACCAACCATCATGCCAAAATTGAATGTTGTCTCCAATATTATTTAATATAGTTTGAAAAACCAAGGTTTTAAAGTCATAGATTAAAGCTTTAAAATATTTGGACTAAAGGCCTAGCCAGTCTATTACAATATGGGTTGGACACTTCTAATTTTCTAAAAGAGTGGGTACCGCATACCTGTGTCCAACACAACACAGATCTTGTGTGACACTTCATATTTTAAAAATGAAGAAAAATAACCTAAATAGAAATAAAGTTCAAAGTTTATAGCCTAATACTTTATTATTGTTGGTCATGGTTTGTAATTTCACAGTAAAATATACTACATTGTGAGAACTGATTCCTTATACCATAAGTTTTATAGTAATTATGTGTATTAAATATAAAATACATAATTAATGAGCACAACCCAGTGTCCCCAAATCTTCCCCTTCTAGATTCGTCATGTCTGACACCCAACATCTGTGTCTGAGTCCAACATGCTACCCATATCTGTTCGAAACAAATTACAAATAACTGAATTTCCATTGGTGTACGCTAACTAGTAAATAGCACATATCTGAAAGTAGATATACTTGCAATAGAGAATGCATTATATATATAACTTACAATCAGCAAGTAATATTTTCATAAAAAGCGACACCTATCAGGAGAATCACGAATAAAATGGACATAGTAAAAATTCTAAAAGGTGTAAATATTTTATCATAGAGATGATGCATCGTCATATTTTTTAGATCCTTACAATATCATGCCCCTCTAAAAACAATCAGTATGCACGAAATATGTATAAGTACTATATACAAGTACATGCATAAGGCATGAAATATGTATAAGTACCATATACAATTACATATTACAAATGTTACTCCATACCTGACGATTTTCATGTTCAGCTATTCACAGAAGGTATAAAAGACATGCAGATTGGAGGGTTGATCCTGAGAATCGATAGGATAGCTGAAGGTATTATCCAAATCCCGTCTCCGCATATTAGACCTGAGGCGACTGCTCCAGCATAATCATCTGCTTCCTTCCGATTAACTCTCTCCCATACATACAATATAACTGTCCCAATAAATTGATCAACAGCAAAGTAAGCCCCGAAGTAGAATGGGAGTGCCATCGCCATTGGTATAGGAATGAACTTTGAGACTTTATCAGGAGTAACATCCCTCAGAAGATTTACAAGAAAAGCTGCCATGAAAAATCCACAACAAATTTCCAAACAATGCTTCGGAAGTTTAGAAAAACCTTCAACTCCTAATATCGCCATCTCTCGATATATAACAGCAAATGGTGCTTTGTAGAGACCATTGGGATCACCAACATCGAAAGCAGTCCAAAACAGCCAGAATGTTAGAGGAGCTATGATACATCCCATAGCTGTTCCTATCAATTGGCTAAGAAACATAGATTTCGCAGATGATAGAGTAAGGTAGCCTGTCTTGAAGTCTTGCATTAGATCAGCAGCAGTGGCAACTATGGACATCATGACTCCACAAGCTACTAAACCAGCTGTGACACCACCATTTCTACCAACCAAAGAAGCAAAGAAGAAAAGCAGAATTTTTCCATAAGTTGAGGACATGCTCCAGTTGGTGAGCCCAGTGCCGTAGGAGTTGCAGAAGGCAAGGGCAGGAGCAATTATGTATACACCGAGAACTAGATACCACTTGAGAGATGGAAACATGATAGGTATTATTGACGTGGATATAGCTGCCAGAGCCACATATCCAGATGCTGCAAACCAGGAGGGTATTCTATCATTAAGGAAAGTTTCATCCTTTATATTTTGCTCCATTAGAAGCTTCGAACTTTCAATTCCTGACACAAAATGCAGTGATGAAATCAATCCATAAACACACACAAACCCACACAGGAGAGAGAGAGAAACTGAATATTTTAAACTATACTGACTCTGCAGGTCTCTTAGCATGTATATGCACACCTTGAAAGTCATTAGAAGTGGGAAGGTTAAGTTGGGCATCCTTGTTGCACATCTCCTTCACAGTAATCACTATTATCTTGATCAAATTGTACAGACCATCACCAAGAATAAGAAACACAGCTATGAAAACCTGCATATGAATAGATGGGGAATCTAGCTTAGCAAAGTTCGTATTGTATCAAAAACTACTCACTGTTTTAGTATCAGTAAAGAAAAGATCCCACATAGAAACGCATTTTACCATTGGCATTGATACCTCATCTTCCAATATAAACTCATACTCCCTTTTGAGCTTAAGAATATCAAGCCATGCTTTAATATACTCATAGCCTATATGAGCTTAAATATCAAGTTATGCTTTAATTGCTGGGATTATGCAACTTCAACAATGAGATTAACCTAGAAGTTTAATAGACTTCCTAAAAGAATAATTGTGTCTATCGATCTCAATTCCCTAGAGCAACTATAGTAGGACTAGAGAGAGAGCAGGAATGATAGAAAATATCAACCAGAACCAGAACAGATAACTTCAATGCTTTTCTTGACTATGTCAAAATTGTTAACTTCCAAGTCTCCGACCAATGCTATAATAACTCACTTCCAATGCTTGTTGTGAAGAAAAGTTAAATTTACTTTACCTTGTAACCAAATAAACCTTTAAAATCATTACTACCAAGGTCAGCTGGGTACCAATCCCCAGCGTGAGTAGAAATGAAAGGCCATAGGAAGCCCCAGGATATAATCCCTCCAAGAAGAAATGAGCAATTGACAATGTGGGGGCAAAGAAAACCACACCCAATGTAAGTTGGACTAAAGTCAAAATAAAACCTGCATAGAAAACAGGGGAGTGGTGTAAACAAACAAAGACTGACGATTTCCATTCCATCAAGACTTCAGAAGCTCTCCAGTACAAACATGATGATGATGTGTCATCTCTGATGAATACTGATTCCCTTGAGTATTCCGGGGGAAAAAATCATATATATGTGTGCGTGTGTAAAAGCAAATGACATTTTAATGACCCCAAACATCTATATTGATAAAAGAAACCATCAATTACAATCTCACATAAATCTTGCCGCTTGCATCCTTGAATACAATCTTCCTTGGATCTTCCGAAAAAGTACTGGGCACAATTTCAATGAATGATACAGCTGGGTAGACACTTGCTAGATGATTGGCTGCTCGGTTTGTTTCAAGGTAAATATTGACAATACCTATATTTTGCTAATTCACAAACAATATTTCAACAACTTTAAGAGCCAGGAGGATGAAAACCAACTCAGATGTAATTTTAAGCTAATAAACGGTTGGCATGGAGATCGATCTGGATTGGACAATGTGTAGTTCAAACAAAATATGAATTTGAATCAGAGCCACTAGGATAGAATTGTAATAATATCCTCTTGTCTTAACAAACATCATGAACATGTACATGATGACGACACAATCACAGTGTCATGGAACTACCAGGCGACATGAAAACAAAGACGGTTTCTCGTCATTATAAGACTGGTATGCTTTGATCAACAAGGACCACATATTAGATCGACATTCTTGCAAGACATAAATAACGTCATATTGCACACAATAAAGCATTACCATGTTGCAAATATAGCATATATAAGTACCCAGAGTTGATGCTGAAGAAAACGAGGATGTAAGATAAAAAGAGGCAAGAACATCTCACGTATTCTTAAATGCTAATAAACCAAAGCTGGGAAATTTATCAAAGCCGCAAGAATCCCCAACGCCGCTAAAGAACCACTTAAAGCAGCTCCAGATAAAACTTATGCTTAGATACTTCCCTAGGCATTGCACTTTTTTTCTGCAAAAAATTATACAAGTAAAGATTAAATCAGAAGGTAAACAACTGTAAAGGATGGAAGACAATCTCAAACATTAATAATTGATATTATAATCATTAAGGATCAAGTTCTGAACAATACTATCTAATCAAAATGAAATTTTCACATGTATTCTGTTAATTGTCATAGTGGTTTCAGAAATTTCGGCAGGTAGGTACAAGCACTGGCATGTTCAACATTGATGACCAAAGCATAACCGAGATAGTTCCACGAATGGCCAATCCCCAAAAAGTCATCTATAAAAAGTGAAAACATTGAACATGAGCAAAAGAAATGATTTGAGTTCTACTTACCTAGCAAGCTCAGCACCAGAATGTGTATGAAAGCTATCTATCAACATAGCTGTTGCTGTTCCACTTGGGTAGGTAAGCTTGTAATCCAGGATCATCACCTGCAAAAACAAACATAGAACCAATAATGGATGAACAATTATGTCACAAATTATGCTCAAGTCTAAATGAGAACATAATATAAAACTAGGCAATAGGTCCAGATGACGTGTAATGAATAAGAAACACCCTATGCACAATGGCAATTGAGTGTAGACTGGAAAAGGATGCACAGGTTACATTCACAAGAGCTTGATAGTTTTAGTTTGGAGAAAGATTTCTTATTCAAGGTTAGACAACCACGAAATACTTGCGGTTTCATAAAACAAAACTGCAAATGGCTAAATAAGTGGAGAAACAAAACTCTTCTGATTCAGTACCAAACTTAGAACTCTTACTTTTTCAAATGTCATAGTATCTACTCTAAAAAAGACTTGGCCTTGTGCAACATCGTTACTCAAAGGATAAAAAGAAATTTATCTACCGCAGTACTGCTAGAATAATACCTTGCGAAGTGGCACGATACTAAAAATACCAAGGAAACTGACAAGGAACATGAACCCAATCATCCACCCTAATGCTGGATTCTTGACATCTTCTGCGCGATTACCGGGGTAATCAACACCAATGAGTTTGTACGTCTTCTCATCCATGCCAATCAGATAGGACCCAAATCCCCCTGTCAGAAAGAGTCACTTAAAGCTACTTTACAATCTTAAGGATAACACCAAATTTTAAACATAAATTTAAAATTTAAATAAATAAATAAAAGTCAATATCCATTGTAACAAAATACATAGCAATAAAAAATTTTTAAAAAATAAAATCCTCAATAAAGGGGGCTTGGAAAGCAGCCAGAATGCCATTGGCCAGTTTTTTAAAAAACTAGTTTTGTTTGTTTTATACTAAATGGTAAAGGGATGTAAGCGGGCTAATTAGGGTAATTAATTTGTATTGTGTAATTGGGCTTATTATAGAAAAGCCCATATTAGTTAGAGTTAGGGCTAGTTACTAGCCAAGGAAGCCATTAGGCTTTATAAGGCTCGAGAATTAATTGTAGTTGGTTGTTTGATTGATTAATGAAAGTTGAGTTATTTTAATTTATCTCTTGCTAAGGTTTATCATAGTTTAGTTTAGCGAAGCTTTAGATCTAGTGCATAATCTATCATCATGAAAAACAATAAGATAGTTGTATAATGCCCGTACCAAGGAAATTTTCATATACCATAACAAAACAACAAGACCATCTCAAATCATGCAACTAGAAATTTGTGAAAAGTTAAAACCCTAGAAAATCATAGGTTTACTAAATGACATCAGAATGTAAAAGGATTTTCCCCGAGTATGGTTCACTTTGCTCTTGAGGATTTCTCCCGTAAAACCACATTGCCCACAGAGTAGTTTATAAGAGCATCCACAGCTCTGAACCAAATACGTAAATTTGGTTGGGAGTAGCTGCAACCTAGCATCAGACCATCAAATAATGGTATGCAATAAACTATCAATAAACAGGAACAAGACCTTGAAAATCCCAAACCATAACTAATCAAGTGGATGCAACTATGCTACGCACATTAATATTCATTAGCATTGGGAAATCTAATGGTTATATGTTCAAATTACCCAATGGCCAGGTTATTCTCATACCTGTTCTCACTTCTGACAGCTATGCTCAATCTACACAATAGTGCCATCATAAAAATGTGGGGGGCACAGGCGCCATGAAATTATCTGAATTGTTCGGACCATTGCAACTATCTCGCATATCATTACATTTGTTTGGGTGATTCGTTGAACACGGTGGGCATACATACAGACAACCCATCCCTCTATATTCGTGCAAGCATGATTCCACTCTAAATTGAAGTAATTTCCTTTTTCTTGCTTTTAACTTTCAATTCTCCCCAAAATTAGCTATTCCCTTTAGCAAGATATTTAAAATCACACAACCATTACACTATAAAGCATTTTCACAAACATATACACTACAACAAACCAAACCAACTGAACTACCACCAAAACAAGTAAAATTCACAAAAAATCAACATGAAGTTTACCACTAAAAGCAATCCCATAGCACGCGACGGCACAAGTCTGGACCATGGTGTTCTCCTGGGGAGTAAAGGGTCTAGTAGAAAACCCCAATTTCTCCATGAAAACAGTCCAAGACTTGACAAAGAAGAACCCCAGCAAACCAGCTGCCACGTTCAGTGAGGGCATCATCCCCACTGTGAGATTGAGCTTGTGTGTGATTATTGAGAAGATTGTCCCCAACATTGCACTCACCACCAACCCTCTCAACGTAATCTGATCTTTCCAATCTGGGATTGTTTGAACAACTCTCTTCTTCTTAGGTTCCATTTCAACATCATTTCGAATCAATGGTTCAAATATCTCCACTTTGGTCATCTCCTCCGTCTCTCCCTGTTAAAGGGTTTGCGATAGAGAAGATTTTTTTTTGTGAATCTCTCGATTGAAAGTGGGGTTTGTTGAGGAGAGACTTGCCATGAGAAGCAATGAAGAAGTGAATGAGTGAGTCAGAAGCTACTGAATTTCCTTTTTTTAATTAGTGACGTGAATTGGTGGGGAAGAGAGGTTTGCACCGTTGGATTGTAGGTAAAATGTGTATCTCCAGATGATTCAACGGTGGGGGTTTGACCTTTTTTTTTAAATCATTTTGTTTTTTACCTTAAACTAATCACATCAACCTCAATTATTTGTGTTATAATATCACGCAAATCCCGATACTTTGCGAGGGAATCACGATGGATTAAACTGATCCCACCAGCTAAATAAATAAATAAAATCCCGATTGTTTGCCTAAGAATTGGGATTTTGCAGATTCACGTGTCACAATGTGTCTTGGAATGTTGACCTGTATCTTGAGGATTCTTGTGATTTCGTTTTCGAAGTAATTTTGGTAACCTGATTTTAAAAATATTTCGTAAAGTATTGGCATTTGGAAAATATGTCAAACATATGTGAACATCGAAAAGGTAAGATACAAGTAAATTAATCTAATAAACATATTAAATGAAGGATAAATACCCAAGTATCCTTCGTAATTTTTTAGGTTTTACACGAAATATCAAAATCTACAAAAAATAACGAAATATTTCAGCTAAAAAAATGTAATTTGCTTTATAACTTTTTAGGTTTTATACCAAAATACTGAAATTTATGAGAAAAAAAATGAAATATTTTGAAATAATGTATTTTTCAAATTTGATACATTAAATTTTGAGATCTCAAAAAACGAAGTATTTCACGAAATTTTGTAAATTTTGCAAAATCACAATCCTTGCTTAACCTACCGATTTTGTGAAACTATCTGTCAAGATATTTTTGTATTTCAAGTTTTTTTTTTTTTATCAAAACGGCCAACTTTGAGTTTCTAGTCAAAATCAGCTAACCAATAAGTACGACAATAGTCCATCAAAATTTTGAGATTATCAATCACACGTTACTAAGACGAGCTTAATAAACCTGCAATGTTTTACCAAGTTGGTTTTTTATTTTAGAATTACTAATTAGATGAGTTTCATAAACCCGCAATGCCCACTCTAAAATAAACAATTTAAAGTAATTCTCAAGGCAGAAAGAAACTATCAACCTTTGTATTAACAAAAGGCTAATTCTAGGGTGTCAGGACAAGTACCGTTGGTCAGAAAAATCAAGGTCAGAGATCTTTCAAGACTTTTCTAATAGTCTCAAAACTCAATGTTCTATTTTGAAAAGCGCTCAAATTCTTAGCATCTATATTATAGGATGAAGGTTTGAGCTCTTGACTATGCAATCCAGGTGTCTAGTTGGGTGCCTGATGCTACTAGGCACCGTAGATCTACATCGAGATAAGAATTGCCTCTTATCTTAATGCAGATCTACCGTGCCTGGTAACACCAGGCATCCAACCAAACACCATAGCATTTTCTCAAGTAAAAGGCAAATTAATTTCGTCCATAAAATTCAACTAAATAAGAAGCAGTCAGGCTTTATAGTCTATTTTTAGTCAAGTTTTGAGTTTTTTAAATTTTTACCCTTTTATCGATAATGTTTGTGATTATGTTTTAAAGAAAATGGATAAAAGTGTAAAAACACTCTAGCCTGACTAAAAAATGGCTTTAAAGCCGTGCTGCATAGACAAACTGAAATAATATTGACAAACAGTTTATCTTAGTACATAGACTTTGATTAGTAGACATCCAATATTCTAATTGTTGGAGGCTGTAATAATTTTCTCAATCACTCTTTATATATCTGCTTAGCGATTAGCGCACCACTCCGATGTTAGGTAGATCCCTCAAATTGCCCACTTTTCTTCTTTCTCGACAACATGGTAAAAAGAAAAAAGGTTAGCATATTATATAATCAAATAATTAAGATATGGTTGTGTTAAGGATGTCAGAACAAGAAAAAAAATCAAAGATGTAAACGAATTTCTTTATTATGTACAAAATTAAGGTATTCTCTGTGCCTTCGGCACTCAAATTGTTTGATAAGAGAAGAATTTTTAACTTTTGTTAGGGATATTTCAGTTCTATGTGAACATAAATTTCAGCCAAACACTCTCTCCTCTATGTGATCCGTTAGATCTTTATATTTGGATAAATTCTGACATTCAATTATCTCAAATCCCAAACACTTTGTAATATAGATGATACACAGAAGAAATAGATCATAATTAGAGTTCCTGCCACAAGAAAGAACATTACAACTACACAGGAGAAAAGTCATTTAACATATCTGTCATCACCTGCACCCTTTTTGCAATATAGAAAATCCACTCTTCCACAAACAAAAAACTGATTAGATTTCATCAATCACCATAAATTTCTCCCTACACTCTTAAATATGCTAATACAACTCTCAAGATTGCATCTCCCATCCACCAAATATTCTCGTTTCTAATTCACCTAAACAGATCGTCATTATTAGCACGTAACTGTATCTTGGAATCTAATAGAAATTAAAATTGTGGTTGGCGATATGGGCTTGCACCTTCTATTTAGCATTCCTGGTGCTCTGCACTGATGTCACCCCACTGAACTTTGTATCTAGCTGCAAGATAGTGAGCCCCCACAGGTCCTCTGCTCCCATAGGGATAATACTCCGGCATTATTTTCTTCTCCTCCAGCTCTTTCAACAGAGGAGTGAAGAGTGACCAAGCTGCATCCAATTCATCACTCCTGATGAACAGTCTTCTTTCTCCTTCGATTGCATCAAGAAGTAGCCTTTCATAAGCATCAGGAATTTCCTTTGAGTACCTGTACAAATGGAAAAACATAGTAGAATTCTTAGCTGATGATAAACAAGTCTAATTGACAAAAGAAGGTAATTATTGTAATAGGTTATGACCTAAAATCTATGCTAGAACGGAAAGAGTATCGAGTAGATCATGGGCATATGAGATCTATGTAAATTATTTCAGACATGATTGATTCGGTTGACCAGAACATCCTCAAGAACTTCTCAAACCCCATGGAAAGCATGTGAAACATCCCGTCATGAACTCTAAACTACTTCAAGATTGGTTTGAAATTTTAAATTAAAAAAAAATAAAAAATAAAAAAACTGAGAAATTTGGAGGAATGTGCAATAGAAAAAGTGGTTAATGTTTTTCTCAATCTTTAAAAACTTAATTTCAGCCCTTGTGAATGCACTTAAGATACACACGGAAATCAAAAAATTTAAGGGTTTGTTTGGTAGCATGGAAAACAAAAATGGAAACTAAAACCACTTTCATGAATTCCATTTGTGAGGGGAGGCCAAAGAGTGGATTCCATTGAGAGGTGAGAAAACTAATCACTTGCAAAATTCTTGTCCTGCCATTAAATAGCAGTGTTCTAAAAATCCTCCTAGGTTGGCTGGGCGGGTTTTTTTTTTTTTAATTTCCAGTTTGAAAAATATTAAAAATTAAGACTATTTTTTAATACATTTTTCATATATATCTTGACATTGAATTGGAAGTAATTTACATGCTATTATGCTTAACTTTTATAAATTATAATTTATAATACAAAAAAAAATGGCCTAGTCATCTGCCTAGGCCTCTGGTCGCTAGTCCCCTCCTAGCCACCCGCCTACTGCCTAGCGATTTTTAGAACACTGTTAAATAAACAACCAAACAACGGAAAATTGATTGACATGGGGTTTGAATTCCATTTCCCATGGAAAATGGCGTACCAAGAGTAAAAAATACTTGTTTTCTGGTTCTGGTTTTATAATTTTACAAGTTCGTCGTCAGGTACTTGTATACAGGGTACACTATTTATGATAGTAGCTCACTGTAATAGGCTGTAGATCCTTGTTGACAAGAGTCTCAATTTTACTATTAACAAAATGGGTTTCAAACATTCTCCACTGAGAACGTTTCCAAGCGGTTTGACAATTGGATAGAGTAAAAATAGTCTCGCTAAATATTGATGTAATGTAAAGATGGGAATGTTTGAGACTGGAATCATCTATTATCTGCTGAGAAACATGGTATGTACCTTGCCGCATAGTGAAGGTTCAGATTACTGCAGTCCAACCTCATGTCAAGACCAGGAACTTTATTATTGATCTTCAAATATATAGCTTCATCAGGTTGCACCCGGATAACCAGCTCATTTGTTGCCCGGTCAAGATCCGTCCCAAAACTCCTGTTGTATAAATTACCAGGAACATGCCTGAATTGCACCCTTATCTCTGCTCTGAAGAATAAACAATTCCATTTTCACAAATGTCAGACCACATTGAAGGAACAAAAACAAAAACGAAAACTAAAACTGACCAAAGAACAAAATATTTATTTTACATACCCTAAAATAGAAGATTGAGATTAAACATGAAAGGAAATCTAAGGTAGAATTTGCAGTACAGAGTTAGACTCAGACCTAAAAGGCAAGTGATATATACACACCTTTTACTATGCAACGCTTTTCCAGCTTTCATCAAAAAGGGAACCCCATCCCATCTAGCGTTATTAATAAATAGCGCAGCTGCTGCAAATGTTGGAGTCAGGCTGCCTTTAGGTACAGTCTTATCATCTGTATAAGCTGGATATGCAACACCCCCTTAGTGTGGCTCTTATATTGTCCTACTACCACATTCTCAAGTAGCAAAGGCTTCATGGAACGTAAAACCTTGACCTGAAAAGAACAGGGAATATAAGAAACGTGTTTCAAAATGACATCTTAAAAAACACAGTTTATATTTCTGGCAAGAACCTTTTCATTTCTGATGTCTTCTGCCTCCAAGCTGACGGGAGTTTCCATGGCAAAAAGCGCTAATATTTGAAGTAAATGGTTCTGCATAATGTCTCTTATAATCCCATAATTGTCGAAGTACCTAAATTGATGATGATATAAGAAGAATAAATCATATGTTCTAGCAAAAGATGAACACATTACAGATGCGAAGCTTACCCTCCTCTTCCCTCTGTGCCGAAATCTTCAGAGAAGATGAACTGTACATTCCTTATGTACTGCCTTGACCATAAAGGTTCAAAAATCAGATTTGAGAATCGGAGCACGGATAGATTCTCCACTAATTCCTTCCCTAAATAGTGGTCAATCCTATGTCAAAGAAAATATCAACAGCAATCAGGTTAGAGTTTGCACAAATCAAATAAAAGAAAAAGGAAATTTATTCTTTTTTGAAGTCCCCCACCTGAAAATTTGATCCTCCACTAGGTATTGCTTCAAGCCCCTAGTCAAAGCGGCAGACGACTCGAAGTCGCGTCCAAAGGGTTTCTCAACAATGACTCTTGTCCAGCCATTGGCAGAAGAAGCTGAGATGCTTGCGCATTTTACAACATCTATAAATATATTTGGTGGAATTGATAAATAAAAAAGGCGGTTAGAAACCTTTCCAGCCTGCAAAAGGAAATTGCCATAGTCAATTAGACGTTCACTAGTCGAATAAAAAGTACATAAAGAAATCAAGAGGAAAGCCTATAGTTCATCTCAACGTTAAAATAATGAGAGTTAATTTACTATATTCTCAGTTTTTTTATTTTCTGGTTTCTCTAATCTCATTGTATCTAAAAAAATAAATAAATAAAAACCATATCATTTTTGTGACAGTGCTTGTTCTTACATTGTAGGAATAGGTGCCTTGAATATTAAAAATCATTCCAAAATAATAAAGTGGTTTCTCACCAAAGTTGCGTGAATTGTGGATTCAATGTGTCATTTCATTTTTATATATATTTTAAGTTAATATCATGTGCGTGTATATTTACATGTGCAAAAGCATATTTGTTTCCTATTAGTAAATACAACTAAATCACTTTATGTGTGTTGAACTTCTAAATACTAAACTTCCCTGGGTTCATATCCTATTTCCCATGAAGAAAAAAAAGAAGGAAATCAGGTTTGGTGACTTGAATTTTCTGCAAGTTGGTCCATACCAGTTCCAAAATAAAGAATTTAACATATGGAAGAATTTTTTTTCTTTTGTTTTTCATACCAAGGTAGTGAGACAGTCCCTAAAAGATGCGAGCAAAAAGAGTCACCGCCAGCCCCCGCTAAACCTCTTGGTCCTTGAGATGGACATTTGTTAAGGTATCAAACTGCCCAGTCCCGGATGATGAGGATCCTAATCAACTATCACATTAATAAAGCTCCCAAAATCTTGACACGCCCAGTTTTCTAAGGGTATCCCTACAATATCTAGGAGAGGAAACTTTGAGTGGAACTTCCTCACACAAAGCATCAACCCTTTTGTAACTGTGAAACAAATTCTTTCAGGAAGTTAACTTGCATATCTAAGATACTTCACCATATACTAACATGCGGAGCATAGTTAGATGCTTTGGAATTCTCTTAAAGTCGGTCATTTTAAAAGGATCCAAATATGCTTTGAGTTAACTAACTATCAAAAGAAGTATGATGTTAGTTAAAGGATTGTGTGTCTCTTTTTTTAAGCTAGTTCAAATTCTCAAGCCAAGGCTTTTATTCATGCTAGCATACTCATGTAACTATTTCATTAACTCTCCATACATCAAAAACAATTATGGATGTTCCCGGTTCCATGTGAAAGTTGGTCACCAGATTTATAAGTTTGCAATGGAATCCACCTCAACCAAATAAAGGAAGCTTCAACATCAGTGATTAACAAGATGCAAAACTAGTGTTGGTGGTATTACTAAAACAATGTGAGGATGTGGAAGCCAGCCATTGATGTTGGCCTAAAACTAAATCATACTTCTCAGAAACATACAACAGGCCAACGCTAAATCACACTTCTCTAAACACATAACAAATGGCAAGTACATTAGATTTTTCCCTTGTGACCTCCTTCATCTAAGTAACTTGATGTTGCATGGTCCTCCAAATGATATTGAATATGATTGTTCAATCAGTCACTCTCCTAGTTTCAGGCTTGAAACACTAACAGAGAACGTGACATTCATACTTCTTTTCATACTAAAAAATAAAAATTCTTTTATTGACTTGGGCAAGTACTGCGGAGGTACAATGATTACTTTCTAGGTTCTGCTCCCTCCATGGGTTTTCTTGGCCCAACTCTTCTAATAGAGTGCTTTTATATATCTAAAACACTATTAAGAAAAGAAAAAAAAATGGTTTGAGATTTGGAACTTCAACCAAACTCTTATTCTCTTCAAGAACATCATAACAAACATAATCAATAACATTATTTCATGGGGAATACGGATGTTCTCTTGAGCTAAGCTAACAAACAGCTTCTAAAAACTTGGAAAAATGTGAAGAACATAGAAAGTTATTGTCCATAGTTAAAACTCAACCTCCAATTAGTCATATAACAAGCTTAGTTGTTAGGCTCGCATTACCTCATGCTCCTTCAGCTTCTTATCCAATTCTGCAAAATTATCCTCTGAATCGTACTGACCAGAATGGTAAAAGCATCGACTTAGAAATTGCTCCATTTTTTCACTGCAGTTCTCCCTAAAATAGAAAAACAAACCCCAGATTAAATCCCATGAAAATCACACAACAAATACCATAATGAACTATGCCGAACAAACAAACATGCAGTCAGGATACATTAGTAACCTTATTTAAGGAATCAAACAAGATTTTGAAGAAAATTTTAGATTTACCGCACACCTTTTATCAATTCTGCAAGTAAGAGTCCTGCTAACCATCTCTCTCAGCTCTGCGTCAGTCATTTTACTCCGAGCATAACCAAACACGGTAAAATGCTGCAGCCATAAACATCCCCATACATTGTTTGACTTATAACATAGAACAATAACACTAATAACACAAGTTTAATGCAATAATCAAGGAGAACGAAAATTCAGAGAAGTCAAACCTCAGGGAGACAATCTTCATAATAAAGTGCAAAAAGTGCAGGAAATATCTTCTTCTTGGCCAGATCCCCGGATGCACCAACCACAGTGATTGTGACAGTGGACTCCTTTCCTTTCAAATCAATGCCTGCTACATCTGTAACTTCCACTGCTGGTGTAATTGGCGGTAAATCGCTTTTCAATTTCTCGGAAGGAGTCTCCTTTGCAGGTGGAGATGTCGTTGCAGTCACTGTACCTATTCAATCAATTGACAATTATCAATCCAATCTTACATTTCGACATCAACAATATAATTTGAACTAAAATTTAATACCAGAGCCATACAATCTAAAAATATACAAATTAACCCAAAATAGTCAATAATCCAATAAAAGAAAGAAAACCCAAACATTGAAACGAATCAAAAAACAGATATAAAGAGTTTCACAATCAAAACAAAAACCCTTCTCTGTTGAACAATTTCAAAACAAAACCCCTTCTTTGTTGAACAATTTCAAATATGGGTAGTCAAATATATCGACAAATCGCATCTAATTGAACATGAAAAACACAGATTCAACAATAAAACAGAGAAAAGAGAACAAGCTGAACTAAATTGAGCAAATAACAAAAACAATTAAACAAACCCCAAAGATGAATCAATTAAACCATCCACATCATCTAATTAAGAGAACCCAAAGCATCAAATTAAGAATAACAACTTACCATCTTGCATGCTGACGACATTCCAGTATCTGGGCAATCGAAAAGAGATCTTCTGGGGAAGAAATCGTTTGGGGGCAGAAGAGATTGTCACCCTTCGTGAAGAAAATGATGAGGTAATACGGGAATAAGAAGATGATGAAGATGAAGATGGGCAGTGTGGGGAAGAAAGAGCCGCCATTGATGCCTTCCTCTTCTCTTCACTTCTCGTCTCTGTTTCTTCTCAATTCACAGATAAACAAACAGAGAGAACAGAGAGCTTTGTTTCTTCAACTCGAAGAGAGAATTGGGGTTCGGATATAACGAGGAGAAAGGCCTTTGAGATCTTCGAAGGGATGGTTTGGGTTTTGGTTTGGCGAAGGGAGAGAGAGAGAAGTCAAGACGAATCAAATTGGTGAAGAGACAAAATGAGTTTCGTTTTTTTAAACGAAGGGCAGAAGAAGTCTTGAGGAGCTGTACGCAATAGTTAGTAGTTACTAGTTAGCTTGAAACTATGGCAGCGAATACTCCACACCACCATAACTGCTTTCTCACGTTATCATTGTTTTTTTTTTTTTTCTTACTTACTCACACCACCGATAAATATGTTAAACCTAAAATGTAACCAAAAAGGAAATTGAAAAAAACACAAAAATGCTCCTCTCCCTCCCTTGATTTCTCGCATTCTTTGTTGCTTGTCGTCCCAAATTCAACGACCAAACTTCAGTTCCTCACAAGGTTTGTCATCATCGTCCTTTTCCTCTTCCCTATCTCTTCCTCTTCGTGAAAACCCCAAAATCGCAAAGAAAAATTGCAAAAACTTTTCATCTCCTCGTCCTCCTCTTCCTCCACTTTTCTAGCTCCCCCTCCTCGGTTGCATTCCACTACATTCACTTGGAAAAACTTATTTGATATCATTAGATAAAACTGAAAGGGTTTAGTGAAGTTAATGGTGTTAGAAATGAATATTTTAAGGGTGACATGAAGGTGAAGAAGATGACCAATTTAAAGAGCAAGAACAATCCATTTCAATGGAGGTAATTTGCATTAAAAAGTTTGATCCAGTTTGCATGTAAAAAAAAAATTCTTCAAAATAATTGATTGATTATTGTATGATGCATTAGTGCATAAGCATTTCTAATGAATGCAATAGACATGAAAATGTTTTTTAACGATGTTAATAATCCAGAGACAAATCATTTAGAGGTAACCGTCATTTTGTTGTTAAGTAAATTAAAATTTTAATTAATATATGAAATTAATTATAAATTGAATCATTATGCAGAATGTTTATGAAAGTCGTGACAATAACAATGAAAAAAAGATCATTAGTACTGATAGTCGATGATAGTCAGTTATTTGCTACTAACAAGGTATGTAAGTTTTTACTTATTTTTTGCTATAAATATATTGTTGTTATTAACAAGTTTTTAAATTTTTTAGGTATTCTCATCAAGGTTTGCTTTGATAGTTTGGGTCCAATGCATCGGTAGACATAATAATATCATAACCGGTTAATCAAATACGGAAGAGAATGATCCATTTTGGTTGTGAAAGGGGAAGGAAGTCCGATAAAATGTTAAAGAATTATGTTCGATAAAACACTACAAATAAGCATGGCTGTAAATTTTAGTTGAGAGGGATCCCACTGAAGAATGATCATTGGAAGTTGCAAGTGACATGTGGAACCCACAATCATCATCGATTAAAGTCACTTGTTGGTAATTCGTTTGCTGGAAAATTGAATGAAGATGAGATGATTTATGTGCAGAATATGGCGAAGTCCGGTGTGAACCCTCGCCACATCTTATCTCAGCTGAAAGAGATGTATCCAAATAATATCTCGAATTTGAAGCATATTTACAATGTATTGTGACAGCTAAAGGTACTCGAACAAAAAAGCAGAACGACTTTGCAACATAATCTAGAGTTGTCGAGGGAACACAAGTACATAGAGTGACATTTTGTTCATCAAGAAAATAGTCACCAATCTTTTTTGGCGCATCCTAAATCTATTCAGTTGGCAAATGGCAACTTGATTACAACCATTGGATTGTGATGCATGATTCTTGAGATCAAACAAATTATCTCGTGTTTGTTTATCAAAATTTTGTAATATTTTTTTTTTTTTTTTTTTTTGAAAGGCAAGCGTGGGGAATATATGGGCTCCCCAGACCACAGAAAAAAGAATCTGATTGCAATTACATTCTCATATATTTTCGGCCTTGCTTATCATCAAAAATAATCTTTTTAAGGTCTTCCGCAAAGGAACTCGGTGTGATTTCGAAGAATTCAGCACTTGGTCGAAGGCTCGCTAGTTTGTCCGCTGCTTTGTTAATCTCTCTAAACACATGCACAATTTTGAATTGATCAAAGAACCGCAATGCATCCTTTGTGCGTCTTACTGTATGTCTCACTTCCCATGGTGGGTGTGTACTTGTAGTCAAGGCTTTGTAAGCAAGCATAGAGTCCATGCATATGATAACTTTACGCTGGTTATATTGCTTTGCCAGTTGGAGTCCTAGTGCAACTCCATGGATCTCATGCAGAAGGACTGATCGACCCACTGTTGATCCTGCCGCTGCCGCGATAACTTCGCCTCTGTGATCGCGTATAATGGCACCATACCCACCACTCAATCCAGTGACAGAGCCATTGTCATCCCGTAATTCTGTTAAAGAGCCATCTGAATTGATCATGGCCCATCCTGGATCCGGCTTGGTCCAAGAGTGCCAAGTGCATGCTGGAGTGAAGTATTGTACTTCAACATTCCACCTCTCGAAGAAGGATCGATGGCGTTGGGAGTCCTCGACCTTAAGATCCAGCACGGAGATCCTTAGTCTGACATCACGCGTAATCATCGTGGTAAGGTCCTTCGGATGTAACCGTTCTGCCCGAAACAGTCTCCTATTTCGCTCAGTCCAGAGATGGTAAATAGTGGCGCAAAAGGTAAGTTTTTTTACCGTGGAGCACGGTCCGGACCCTGCACACTGAGTTAAACACCAATTCAATTCATCGTTCCAGCCAAGAGGTTGATGAGAATACCCCATGTATCGAAGCATATAGGACCAAACAAATTTTGAATACCAACAGGAGAAGAACAAATGGTCTTCATTTTCTGTCTCCACTCGACACAGACTGCAAATAGAACTATCAATTTGGTGCCATTTACGTAACTTGTCTTGGGTTTTTAATGCCTTGCTTAATGCTAGCCAGCTGATGAAGCTATGTCGAGGTATTCGGCCTTTGAACCAAACTAGTCGAGCCCAACTAATTGGTCGTTGCTTGTGACGTAACGCATAATAAGCACTCTTGGTTGAGTACTCGCCATCACTGCCTCCTGTCCAGACAATCTCATCATTGCACTCTGTATCAAGTTCCACCTCATGAAGTCCTCGATATATTGCTTCAATAGACGAGCGGACATGGTCTCTTGCAAACCAACGACCATCCCTTATCAGCACACTCACTTTGGCATGCTTGTTGAGCAAGGAGTCATAGAGCAGATGATGTGGGAATCGCTGCATGAGAATACCCAGTGGGTGCCAAGGCACTTTCCATAACGATGTAGCTTCTCCATTACCAATCACATGTCTAATGAGAGAGCTCGCCTCACGTCTACACTCAAGGATATGACGCCAGCACCATGAAGCTTCCTGAGGAATGTCCATGAGCCAGAAATCCTTATCCTTAATGAGATTCCTTGTGACCCATTTAACCCATAAATTATCTTTACTTGAGACAATGTTCCAAACATGTCTAGTCATGGCTGCAATGTTTGAGGTTTGGATAGATCTAATACCTAACCCCCCTTCTGCATAAGGGTGACAAATAGTCTGCCACTTCACCATAGGTTTCTTGTTGTATGTATCTAGAGCCGACCATAGGAAGTTCCTCATGATGGCATTCAACTCCTTGATGACGCTCTTTGGAAGAGAGTAGCACGCAGTCCAGTAGATATGCATGCTGTTTAAGACTGATTGAATCAAAGTAACTCGTCCGGCGAATGATAGAGACCGATTTGTCCAAGACTGAATTTTCTTCCGCATCCTCTCAATCAAAGGAAGACAATTTACATAGGAGAGCCTGGATGAAATGAGGGGGAGGCCTAGATATTTTACCGGTAGCGAACCCAATTGGAATCCCAGAATGTTCTTAACAGCATGTAGGTCTCCAGGAGAAACCCCAGCTGAGAAGATATTACTTTTAGTACTATTCACTTGAAGACCCGTGCATGTCTTAAACTGAGTAAGTACTTGGGTTAAGGCCGCGGCTGATCCCTGGTCCCCATGAAAGAATGCTATCAGATCATCAGCAAAACAGAGGTGCGTGATGGTGGGATTGTGACACCTATGGTGAAGAATGTATGAGCCCGCTGCAACTTTTTCTTTTATCATCACGTTAAAAATCTCCATGACAAGAACAAACAAATAAGGTGACATCGGACAGCCTTGTCGAATGCCCCTTGATGCCTTGATAAAGCCCTTTGGAGATCCATTAATTAGGATAGAGTAGCACGGAGTCGAGATACAAGCATAGACCCAATTTATAAACAGGTCTGGGAATTGCATCTTACGCAGCATTTGAGTGACGGCCTCCCATTTGATAGTATCATAAGCTTTCTTGAGATCAATTTTAACAGCACACCTTGGTTGTCCCGAGTCCCTATGATAATTTCGTAGCAGTTCGTGAGAGAGCATGATGTTGTCCTGTATATATCTCCCTTTGACAAACGCTGATTGGTTAAGACTCACTAGTTTTGGCACCACTGCCTTCATTCTGTTCATCATTATTTTTGTAATGCATTTGTATATAACATTACAGCAAGAGATAGGCCTGAAATCACTAAGATAAGAAGCATTAGTAATTTTAGGCACTAAAACAACATGAGTGGCATTTACCTCTCGCAAGAGCTGACCACTTCGAAAGAAGTTTAGAATGGCTTTGACAAAATCATCACCAATAATTCTCCAAGCAGATTTGAAGAAGAAAGAAGAGAAGCCATCCGGCCCCGGAGCCTTATTAGAGTCAATATTGGAAAGAGCTTCCGTGATCTCATCGCGACTAACTTGCTCAGTAAGCTTTACACCTTCTTCAGGAGAAACAACAGCTTCAACATTCAAGTTGTGAATGAAGGTATCATCATATTGCTCACGGCCTGGTCCAAACAAGTCCTCAAAATAACGAACACATTCTTCCCCAATCGCTTCCATGTCTTCTAATTTCTCATGATCAGCAGTGTAGAGTGATAGGATTTTGTTCTTAGATCGGCGGTCACGTAGGAAGTTATGGAAGTACCGCACATTTTCATCCCCAAACTGCATGTGCTTTGATTTTGCACGTTGTTTAATCTCCGATTCCTCGTTCCTTATGGCCACACTAAAAGTTCGAACTGCGTCTTTCTCCTGCTGGGCAAGGTTAGTGTCCAGTGGGCGTACCTGTATAGCACTTTGAAACTGTTCCATTTGCTGTTTTGCAATCCTCACCTGTGTATTAGCATTGATGAATTTGTTCTTGCGCCAGCTAAGCAGCCTAGCCTTGACTAGTTTGAGCCGTTTCACAAAGCAGTACATATCATTACCATCAAACTGACTACTCCATGCTGCCTCCACCTCTGCCATATAGTCTGGTTCCGAAACCCAGTAGTTGAAGAATCTAAATGGGATAGGGCCGGGATTCTTATGCTCATAGATAGTCAAAACCATAGGGGATCGAATGATCCGAGATGCCGGGATTTAAGAACTCCGCCTCGGACTCGGGCATACTAGTCATCCACTCCTGATTAATCAAGACACGATCAAGTTTAGACATCACCCTATGGTCTCCCTCCTGCTTGTTGGACCATGTGAGGAAGCAACCTTTATAGCGGCAATCAAACAACCCTGCGCCTTGCACACACTGTAGGAAATCAGCAAACTGGCCAGGTCTGATCTCATCCCCACCTACGCGTTCTTGAGAGCTTAAAATAGAGTTAAAGTCGCCAAGGATAGCCCAGGGAAGTGTCGTGGAAACAGCAAAAGAATGCAACTCTTGCCATAATTGCTTCCTGATTGATGAGTCATTGCTACCATAAACAAACGTAAGTGCACAACTAAACCCATTCGGCCAGACTGTGTCAACACATATAGCCTGTGGAGTGCGAGAGATAATGTTCACATTAACTGCGTGAGAGTCCCAAAGCACCCATATGCGGCCTCCATGAACAAGGTCATTGTTGTCAATAACTAGCCAATCCTTGACAAGGTCTCGTTGTAACTGGCTCTTCCTGTCATTCCTGACTTTGGTTTCTACAATGCCTACAATGCTAAGCCGCTGTTTACTAATAAGGTTTCTAACTTCTACCTGTTTGATGGGGTCATTCAAACCCCTGATGTTCCAACATGCAGCCTTAATCATGGATAACATTATTCTGGTGAGCTTGTTCCCGCCTTGGACTGAGTCGCCCAACATCCCGGCCGCCATGCTCGAGAGAGCTAGAAGAAGAGGTGCCTGCTTTATGGCGTAGGTCCAACTCAGTTCGAGATTCCACGTGGGGTAGACAAGCAGATTGGGATCCCTTGTTAATGGCCGTGGACATACGTGCTTGGCTTAGAGGGTTCTTTAGAATACTCTTCCTGGGCATTGGATTGTTACTAGGCCCCTTAGCATCCTGTTTAGTAGGCAGTACTATACTGACCTTCCCATGTATATTCAAAGGAGCTGGGTCTCGAGGTGTAGAGTCTGCATTAGTAGAGGAGTTAGGGCCAGCACTCCTAAGCCCCACTTCATGATTGACACACCCTGCTAGTGATACCACTGAACCACCCTGGTTAACGCAGTTTTCTAGTGAGGCCACAGCAGCAGTCGGGATAGCGTGACCTGCTAATGATTTCCCGTAATCATCATCATGACACAGTACATTTGTGCTCAAGTTAGGGGCATCAGTAGACACACCAGTGGGAACATCTGTGGGTACTTCAGTGGTTACAGCAGTAGGTACATCAGCTGGTACACTAGACTGATCAACACTGTCTAATATAGTGATCAACATGTTGGAACCAGATGATGGCGTCTTGGGTTTGAACGAGTGCTTACCTTCTGCGACCACCCAACCCTCCTCATTCTGCGATGTATCACTCACCGTCTCCTTGATGACACCACCAGTTGCTTTCCATACTTTCGTACGAGAAGTGGCTTCTTTCCTGCGCTTTGTGCAAGCACTGGTCGAGTGCCCAAATCCTAAGCACTGGCCACACTTTGACGGCCTCCATGAATATTCAACCTCAATTTCTATCAGTTTTCCATCATCCAAAACAACAGGAATAGAAGAAGGGAACTTACTGTTAGAGGTCATCTCCACACATACTCTCGCGAACGAAAGCCTAGTGCGAGTCTCCGTAGCTCTGTCAAGCATTAAAGGCACTCCCAATCCACTAGCGATTGCTTGTAGTCCCTCGACACTCCACAGGAAGAGTGGAACCTTCCTTAAGTTGACCCATACAGGTACTGAATCGAGGACTTCCCTAGTCGATTCCATGTAAGGCTTCCACGGACGAACCAAGAATAATCGACTAGCGATATGGAGAGGCCCCAGTTCCAGGGCTTTGCTTTTGTCATCCTCATTTAAAAACTTGAAGACAAAAGCACTATCACCATAAACAGACATTTCAAACCCACTTTTCAACCCCCAGAGACGCTTTAAGGAATCCTTAACAAACCCGTAGGCGAGACGCTTCCCGACAAAGTGACCAATCAGATACTGCTCACATTCAGCGATCCGCTGGCCATGATCTTCAAGTCTGATATGGACCACCGGTTTGCCATCTGTCATGGTGGGAGGGACAAAACTATAGTTTCTTGTGTGTGTCATGCTGTCGTTGAGCAAAAAGAGAAGCCCAGGACATGCGTGAGCCAGTCCCAATATTCGCCTGTGTCGCTGCTGCAGAGCCGCCATTGTCAGTGGATGTGATATTAACACCAGATGTAACAGAGTTGGTGTCTGTATCCAACGATGGTGACGCTCCCAGATTCCTGGAGCCATTGGCGGCGCCGTCATTTGCTTCTTGGGTCTGAACCCCAGGAATTCTCATCATCTGGAACAGGTTGTCTCCGTGCATCTCATACAGTGTTGTGAGCGCCTGCATAGTTTCAGCAGAGACCATACTCGATTCCTTTGAAGTCAGGAGCTTGACAGGGCTTAAAACTTCGCCTCCCTTGCTATTTTGGATGTCTCCACGGGAGTGGATGGAGAGATCCATGCCGAGATGATCAGAAGTGCTCATCCAGGCATGATTGCATGGATGAAACAGGAAGAATCACGCTCTCAAACCCTAATCGCCGCTCTCAAACCCTAATCGCCGCTCTCAAACAGGATGGGAAAAATACATGACTTTGAATTTGGCTACCTGACAAGTGGATGCTCCTTGAGCACTGAAAAAGGCTAATATGAGAAGAAGAATAGGAGTTCAATGGGAATCACATTCGTTGCTCCCCTCAAAGATTATGATCCCCAATTCAGATAAGTGGTTCCGTCTGGATTTCATGAAACCAAACACAACCTCGATCAATAATAGGGTTGAGAATATGATGAACGAACTAAGCAAGTCGGTGCTAGAACTAACATATTGGTCTATTTTGGCGATGATCGGCTTTGGGATAAAAGCATGGATTCGTGCTTCCACATTTTCAAAATGTAAACGCTACAAAAATATCACACTTAGAACACCACAAGGACGACGAAGAAGGATAGATAATGGAAGATTCATTAAAAATCAAGTAAGAAATTAGGACAATTAATTTCTTTAAGATTGGTAAAACTTTTGGGGGAAAAAGAACAACTATAGAAATTTAATATGCATATTAGTACTATGAAAAGAAATGAGACAATGGAGGTGTATCTGTGTATATATGAACAAGTCTAGGAAGCCAAGCTAGGCGTGTCAGACCAGGTCAGGCTCTTTACCCTTCATCATCCTAGAGATGGGGATTTATGAGCATCTCTAGGATGATGGAGGGTAGAGAGCCTGACCCGACTCTTTAGAATTTTGGGTATATATATATATACACACACGCTCCAACGACAATATGGGACCACAATCCAAATATATTCAAAATGTGTGTTAGTGATTTGTGTAAGCAAACTTTAAAAGGGGTCTATTTTCTCAGATTGGAATGGGACCCTTCACTACACAACAACAATGAAAAAATTGCAAAGAAATGTAAATGACAATAATGTAAAATGCAGAAAAATACAAGATTTTTGAAAGTAAATTACAAGAATGTAAAAGACAACAACTTAAATTATTTAAATGGGCATAAAAGATGGTTGAATTAAATTCTATCGTTGAGAATTGTTTTTTATTATTTATACAATGATGTTTGGGTTCTATTTATAGAAATAAGATCGCTACAATAACTATTAATCCCTTCTATAAAAATTTAAAAAATTATAGCTAAGCGCCGCCATTGTTGGAGATGTTGGTTCGAGTTGAGATGCATATTTAGTCTCACATCTAGTAAAGAGCAACATTTCACCCCAATTCATAAAAATCTCATACTCCGTCACAATGAGTGTTTAAGTTAAAGATAATATTGTTGCTTGAAACATGTCTGCTGGAAAACAATTTTGTAGTTTTTTGCTCCTTGTGTCGTTTGAGTTTTTTTGATTGAGGATTGTGGACTTGTGGCTGTGAAAAATCAAGCCCAAATTTACCACAACTTCATTCAAAATCTTGGGCTCGATGTCAAGGAATCTGAAGGCCCATAAAAGCCCATTATAAGGACTAAGAGAAGTACATTTCACAATACTGCAAATAATTTAGGTCAAAATACAACACTGCCAAGTTGCCAACCATCTTTATGTGTTTTTCTTTAAAACTTGCATACATTTCTCGACATGGTGGCTCATTATTGTATGAATGAATTTCAATACTTCGATATGAAGGAAATGGAATAAAATGGTCATTGAAAAACGCTTTAAATCCAACCATTACAAATCTGTCCAGCAAAAAAACCATCCCTAGCTCCCACTTCACTCGAAAAGGGAAACCAAAAGCGCTCCCCTAATGCATCAACTATATAAAAATTTACGACAGCTACAAAGCTGCTTTATCTTTTTTTTTTAAAGCAACCCAAGATGCCAACACGAAGAACAAATCCTTTACGAGGGACTCAGATTATTTTAGATCTGTGATTCTCCCCCTTAGATTTAATTAATGTCGCGTTTTTATTTCAGCGCGATTTATTTTTTAAAATATAGTACATAAACCAATTATAACAATTACATATTGAACAAAACTTACATTTTCTTGAGGTGAACACAATGCTGGTATGGGTCAAGGATAGAAAAATTGTAATATTGGTGTTTTATTCCCGAATTTTAATTGTAATATTACGCTTTTCCTTAAAATCAACATCTTCTAAAATTCTTTTTTTTGTCGAGCTTCCACGAGCCTGTGAATGAAATGTTTTGAGAGGTCAATTTCATCCCTTTAGAACCTACGACTGATTTGGGGCTTTAGAGCCAGGCCCTTATTGCCAGGATAACGGCAAAGGGTTTTTTTTGTGAGTGTGATTGTGTTCGATTGGGACATTACGAGCATCTCTAAGATAATGAAGGATATTGGACCTGACCTGGCTATCTAGACAAGTTCTTGCATCGTTTATGTCACTTCAAAATTTTGAGGGAATTGACAACATGAAGTTATGAAACAAAGTAAGTAATACTGACTGAAAAGGAAATTCTATTAACAAGAACTTCTCTTTACAACATCTCTACACACCTCTTAGAACAAAAGGAAAATTTTGGTTCATCAGGTTTTTGTTAGAAAAGATTAAAAATTCTAGACTAATATAATTTTTATTCTAACCTCTCTACTCACAAATATATTTTTATTTTTACAGTTAATTAATATGTTATTTCATTTCAAGGGAAGAATTTATCTCCTTCTTCTCACTCACTAGTTGAAACTAGTATAGCTTCAAGCCTCCTTTGATTGTTCACCTTTGCAATGAAATCTTCAAACTTTTGATTCAATTCTTCAGCTGGCAAACCAATCTCTTCTTCTTCTTCTACTACTTCTTCTTCTTCCATCTCTTCCTCTTCTTTTTCTATTTTTTCCTCCATTTCTTCCCTTTCAACCACCTCACCAAGTTCTTCACTCATTATTTCATTCTTAACAATCTCTTCCTCAGTGTACAAGTCTTCCTTTCTGTTCTCCACAATAGTAGGAGTGTTACGGTGGTTTCTTAGAATAGCACTCCTCTTTACATACTCATCGTAAATTTCGGTAGCTGGAGAAGTCGACTTTGAGCCCACAAACTTGGACTCTCCGATGAGGAACACAACGATAACGTTGCATACTATGAACAAGCACTTGGGATTGAAGATGAATTGCCTCATGTTAGGGAGGTACTCAAAGAGAAAGACCTTCATGGAAGAGTATATATAAGGAAACCAAAGAGGACTAGAACAAAATAGAATGAACATCATAAACCCAAAAGAATAAATGATAAGGGTGTCAAGAAATTTGTTCTTCTTGAACTTTTTCATGGCTAGAAGCTTTTCAATCTCAACATGATCCATGATAAGAAATAGGTTTAGAGGAGGGTAGGTTTTTGTAAATGGGTTTTTGAAGAAAATATTAGGAGGACTAGAGAATTTTTTTTAGGAAGGACTCCCATTTGACAGAACATAGAGCACTGGTTAAGATCACTTATATACTAGTGGAAAAGCTTTTGTTATTGTGGGGGTTCCCTTTCACATGTTACTTTAGTTTTATTTAATGTATTGTGAATGGAGAAGGAGAAGTGACTTTATGTAAAGGCAAGGGAAGGTTGATTGAGGGTGCTTTTGGCCTGCCCTTTGCTTTCCACTACTTTTTGAGTGCCTGGTTTTTGAATTCTAACCTCGTAGAGCATTTACCATTGTAACCATTATCAAACCTTTGCCCATTTTTCCCTCCATGTAGTGAGGAGTGACCTTTGACATTACCATGGCAATTATGGTGTAGCCAAAGATATACTTGAAGTATACATAAATATATGGGGAAAATCTTCAGAGGTATCACAACGTATATGTGACAAAACAACTCATTCCACACGTCCCAAATGAGATTTGCGTCTTGTACTAGATTTGTCGAAGTATTATGATGTTAAGCTGATGGAGCTCCTATATCGAAGATGGATCAAAGGATTTTCTCAAATTTATTTAAAGCATGGGCAGTCTTGGGAATTAGCATTGCTCTTCAATATCATTTTTACCAAGACTTCAAACCATCTAGTTGAGGAAAGTGACATACCAAAAAGAACCATACTTCCTTTATTTAGGTGGGCATAGAATAGAAGGGGAGTAGTATTGGTAAAATTGGCATTTTCATGCTTTTTGTTGCTTGAATTAGGTGTCAAACTTTTTTACTTTCAAATAGATTATTGAGGTAGGCTGTAGGAGTGAGTATACATGGAGAGAAAAGCTTGTGAAAGTGATGGCATGTGATTTTTCGCAATAAGCCGAAATTTTATTAAATATTTTTTATTTTGAAGTTACTGAAATCTTTTTTGAAATTCAAAATAGGTCAAATTTACTTGAGAAAAGAAATAAATATTTTAATCTTTGTATATTTTAACATGTTATAATGTTATTTTAGTATCAAAAGTTTGTTATGTGATTGATTCTTATGTAATATTCAGTTTGTATGACTCTACAAATCATGCGAGATTTTTTATATAGTATTTAAGATATTAAAATGCATAATTTATATTACTAAATTTAAAATCAATATAGAAATTTGTACGTTTTTTCTACACAAAATGAAATATTCACAAAATATTTCTTAAAATCAGGGATCTGAAATTAACTCGAAATCACAATCCTTGAGTGCAATCAATAACTTTAACAATGGCCATTCATAGCTTGAACAGTGAAACCTTTAAAATGAGAAACCTTTTGGCCAAGTTTTTAATATGTTCTGTTAAGTGATATTATCTGTCACAAGTCTTATAAATGAGTGATTAAAACGAGATAATCGATGTCTCACTTTTCATCGAAAAGTTATTTTCTTGGCCGACCACCAAAATCCAAAACCAGATATGTAAATATCTGATAAGATTTTTTTGAACAAATAATGAATTGAAAAGTAACTATGAGGTAACCAATCAAAGCTTACAAGTAGGTAAATGTTGCTTCCAGGGATATAGTAATAACCTTCTAAACTCTTGAATCCAAAAATTGCTAAGCCTTACTTCACTTGAAACCTTTAATTACTTTGATTTGGTGAAGGCTTCAACCAATTAGTGTGACTCATAACAGTTCCCATTGGCCAGTATTCATTGATTTGTAAAGATTAAGTGAATGGAGATTTGCTTTTCTAAAAGAGAAAGATTTCCAAGATTCCTTCTAAAAAAGACCCTCCACATCTCTTAGACACATACACATAAAAGATATTTAATAATAGAGCCCTCAGAGTGCAAAGTGTGCAACTGGTACTATTTTGTATTTGTTTGATTAAGTGCACACTTTGAGCTTGTAACATGTCTAGGGTTTATGAAACTTCATAGAAGTTCTCCAGATATTTTTATTTTTTTAGTTCAATAAACCCAACTTGTTTATATACAAAAGGTTTAAGAAATGGGCACTTAGGTGCTTTAGTTTCATGCTTTACTTAGAATAAATGTTGTACAGATTGAACCCTGATTTGATTAATTGTGTTATCTGTTTCGATGTTCATGTACGTACAGCTAGGTACTTGAGTACGAGCTATCCTTTTGGATTTTAAAAGAAATAAAATAAAATAAAAAATAAACAATTCGATATGAACATAAAAGTATATTAGATGTATTTTTTTATGAGTTTTGCTAGGAGTCGAGGGAGGGAGCGAGGGAAAGACCATGTAACAATGTTTTATGACCAGGCATGTTAGGAAAAGAGAAAGATCTTTAACCCGCTGTTAAGAAACTTTTAGATAAGATTGTTTTCACTAATAAGTTTATAGATAAGATCAATAATCGGAAAGCTATATTTTAATATTGTATTTTGTGAGAGAGGGAATCAGGTTTTGCAATCATGTTATGTAACAGGATGATGTGGCATTATTAGAGTAAGTGTTTTACAACCTCGAAATACACATAAACACTTTGGAGATTTTATCATTTTTTCAAAATCAAGTCACGTCGCCCTAATTACAAAACATGGTTGCAAAAACCTAGTTTCCTAGCATTTTTTATTTTATAAAGGAACAATGTACAATATATATTGGAACAATGTGTATTTGTTTTGTATTTGTTGGATTTTTTTTTTCCAATAAATTTTCACTACCACATCAGCAATACATGTATTTGATACCATCCAGGCACAAATTAGGCATAGATGACCAGATACCGTAGAATTACTCATTTTCATGATACTGTAGTTGATAAAGCACAGTAATTGATAAGGCTTGTGCTTGGGGTTTCACCATTTTGTTTTTACGTTAATTCGTATAAATTGTGTCGTTGTTGTTTATTATAGTTAGAGTAGGTGACCATTAATTTATATCAAAAAATCATTTGGAAACAATGAAATGTTAGGAATCATAAATTCCTCACATATATTTCAGACCAAGAAATCATTCCAAAAGAATGAATTGGAGTAAATAGAAGAAGAAAAAAGCTCCAGTGTGACATTTGAAGCATCTCAAATATGTTGCTGCAAAATTTATTGAATAACATATGAAATCAGGTAAAGTTTTATGGAAGTTCTCAAACCATGTTGATTTTTTTTTTTTTTTTAATTTTAATTGTTGCTCTAACCATTTTGATCTCTCAATCTTATTAAGCAAAAGTGTGTTCGATAATAGAATTGGTTGAAATATCTAATCCTAAGCATTAGGGTAAGCAAAATAGCAATCGATATATACTATCGGAGAAAGATAATAGTATTGGAGAACCCATGATTTTATATATATGTATACTCCAAATTAATACCATATGATCTCTTCCTTAAAAAATAATACAATCTCCATTCAGAATTTGGACCAATTCTTATTCTAGAAATTGAGTGGCAGATTGGTCCCAAACTAATTTGCTCCCTTAAATCACATGAAACCCTCTATGGGTTCCATCAAAGTTATGAATAATGGCACATTCAAATTCCTTGTCGACAAGGTAATGAATCATTTACAGACAACTCCATCAGTTTATGTTAAGCTAACTTTATTAATTCATCTATGTGTCAAGTTAAGTATAGCTTTTTTTTCTCTCTTAAACATGATACATCCATCACAAATCATCACACGACCATGAACTCAATAATCATCAACATTCAACAAAGTGAAAGCTAAGACTGAATTGACACATTACATTCATCTTAAACCATCCACATATCTAAACATGTATTTCTCACACCACCAATTATCAAAGTGTTGAATGAACTAGTCTTGGTTGAACAACCCATCCAAAGAACAGATAATTTGTTCTATATTAGTGCCTGCTATTCCTCCTGCCAAAATATCACTCTTTTGAAGTTAAAAAATATGTATTTTGATCAATTCAGTAACCAATACTAATTGAGTGATGCTAGAAAATAGGTTTTACAATCAGATTCTGCAACCAGGATGATGTGGCATTATCAGAGGAGGTTTTTTATAATATCGAAATACATATAAACACTTTGAGAATTTCATCATTATTTCAAGATCACGCTAGATCACCCTGATTGCAAAAACCTGATTTTCTAGTATTTTCGATACCAATTATCATCTATACTTTTAACATACATTGTAGTGAAAAACAAAATGAGTACTACTAGAAAAACGATGGGTGCTATAGATAAGTTTGCGCTTGCAAATGCCTAGGTGATCGCGCGTTAGCAACGAAATAGCACTATTAAGTTTCTACTTCCTAGCATACTAAAGGGTAACTTGAATTTACCTTGAATGGCCTTTACAAATCTTTATGAGAACGAGCGTTGAATATTTTCGAACCATATTGTTTGATCAGTTTCTCCCTCACAATTCTCTGATATATGAAAGCTGCACCTCTGAATTGTGGCAACACTAGCCATGCAACAAACAACAACTTCACATCATACCATATTGGTATCCTGCAAATCAACATCAGAATATACACAATGAAACATGTTATTTACCTCAAAAAAAAAACATAACCAGATACCAAACTCATGATGATCAATGAATTGAATTGGTTAAAGATCTGCAAATATACTGTTCTTGAAAACTTAATTACCAAGGCAATAAAGGCTGAAGAACCATCTCCACCAGGGTTAAAAATGAATAGAAGATCCAATAAGCTAACCACTGTTCATCATCGATCATCGTAGCAGTTTCGATTGCTACTACTGATGCATATCTGATCAATTCAAATAAAAATAACCAAATGAAGAATTTAAACAAAACTGGATAAAACTTGAAAACAAATAATATGATGAGATCTCCTTACAAGGGGTACATAAGCATCACCACTGGCCTGCATGCAACAAAAACTCAATAAAAAACAGAAAAAAAAAATCATCAAAAAATAAATCAAAACATGTTTTTTGTTCTCACAAATATGAATTTTTGAAAGAAAACAAAAATAAAGTGAGAATTTACCCTGCCAAGGAATAGAGATACCAAAAATGACCCATTTTTATTCTTCTAAATGATGACACTTTCTGATATCAGAGAGATAATTAGAGAAAACTGAATTTGCAGAGAGATTCGGAGAGAAAAAAAAAAGAAAGATAGAAAGCAATGTGTTTTGGAGATGAAAGTGAAGGTAGGTTGAAAACACCATATATATTTAACACTTGGACATGACACATGGCGTGATCTGAAGTGGGATCTGATTCTGCCTTGAATGTGGCAAACTAGGTTTAGCAATAGACTATGGATCCAAGGCAAAGAAACAATAAATATTAAAAAAATGATTTCTTGTGAATTTCGCAAACCTTTCTACGAAGCTTGGGAAGATAGCTCTGATTAGTGTTTGAAAATTGTGTTTAGGATGTGAAAAAGAGGGGTAAAATTGACATTCACGAGCTAAACACCCTCTACAGACACCATCCATGCACAAGGATCAAGCTGAGTAGATTTTTTCACATTTCTAATTATCTAATGTGACAATGACATCTTATTCTTAATTGGGTTGGGGATGATCAGATTCCATATTTGAAGAAAAGAATTTCCAATGGAAATATAATGTGTTGATTATCTTTTACTAATTTGATATGCAAATTCGATTTCGGTTGGAACTGAGATCCTCGACGGGATGGTATAGGTTTAAATTTGTACTCCGTAAGAAATTCACTTCATCGTATCTTCATCCAGGCATGTATTTAGGATAATAAGTTTGAACTTATATTCCATTAGGAATTCACGGTCATGTATTTTGGGCATTATGGATTGTTTAGGTAGCTAGAATCGGCCATAAAAAAGATGATGTATAATTCGTTTTCTTATATGGTGATTTTTATTTACTTATCGTCTTAATTTAAAGAAAAATAAAATCTTTACATCTAATAATCCAACTGATCTGGTGAATTTTTTTATTTTACACTTTGGTTGGTTTTTAAATTTTAGGATTGTAGTATCTCTGCGGCACATTTGTTAAGCAATAGTAAATAGAAATTGATATAGAAATGGAATAATAAAATAAATGCAAAAACAATTAAATTATTCGTCTTCTCATCTCAACAGTGACGGAGCTAGAATTTTTGTTGAAGGGCGTGAAGTGACGAACTATAGTTAATTAATGATAATATAATAATTAATTACTTTGACATAATTTTTTTAATTCGAAAAATACATAAATCACTATACAAAACACCAATTGTTAAGCAAAACTCCATTTAATTTATGGGGGAAGAAAATGAATCCAACAAATTACTTTCTATGAGCACAAAAAAGATAAATATATGGAAGACAAATAAAATTGGTATATAAAGTTAAGGGGCGAAAAGTTATTTCAAATGTAAAATTATATGTGAAAAAATTGATTATTTGCGACTTGTCACCTATCATAAATAGCTAATTAGAGGTTACCCCATCATTAATCATTATTGTAATCTCCTCCTAATACTAGCAGTCAACGTGCATTGACTATCAAAAGGCTCACGTTGATTACCAAAATGTCTTTCAAACAATAATTCACAGATGAACCTCTAGATACTAAAATGCATATTGAGGAAAAATTAATGAATCAAAATTTGCATGCATCTCCCAAAAAAATCCTATGAATAAAATACACAAGTGGACCTCGAGATACGAATTCATCTCAAGAAAATATTTTTTTTTAAATAAAAAAATTCCTTCCTCAAAGTAGGCAAGAGAGATTGGAGTTGCTGATGGCGATGGTGAAAAAAATAACTAAATCAAGCAAGAGGGAGGGACAAGAAGATAGGAGGCAGAACGATTGTCGGTGTCATAGTAAACAAAGAAAGGGAGCGAAAGTCAGGAAAGGGACAGAGCATGGTTGTCAATGTTGCAGATAATATAGAAATAGAGGAAGGGGTGGGGTGTGATGACATCGTTAGCCTTGCATGGGTGGGCAAATTACAAATGACTTAAAAATTTTCAAAAGTCAGTCCACGTAGCTTTGTGCTTGTGTCTCAAGTATTAAACGGTATCACAACGAATGCCACTAGAATACGACATTCCTTAAGTCGAAACACCCCAAACTAAAAGATGCATCGAACTAAACTTTGTGTTCAACTCCAAACTAAAGGAAACAAGCCTCGTGTTTTCAATTTTTAGATAAATAAAAAGAAAAAAAAATCAGAAAATGACTTTGAATGCTTACTTTTTCTGAAAAATAGACCATTTAGATATCATAATTAATGAAATGGCTAATAAGTACTTAATTTTCAATCCTATGACCATTAAGACTCAATTTGTTAACTATGATTAGCCACAAAAAGAAAATGACAATATAAACCTTTTCAATCTCTAAAAATTATAATATAAATCTCGAGGCATAAGCCACCACCAATCTACTTAATCTTTCACCATGAAGAGATATGAAAAGGGGAGAAAAAAAGAATACGGTGAAAAATATGTAGAATGATGATATAAATGGGTTTAGAGGAAGAATATGACCTGATCACTATTGATCTACACAGATATTTGTGGTAAAAGAATAAGTAGATATGTAGTGGCTTATGCTTCCAGATTTTACATGATTTTTTAGAGATTAAAAGGTTTAAATTGTCATTTTCTTTGATGGTTAACTATAGTTAACAAATTGAGTTTTAATGGTCATAGGATTGAAAAATTAGTACTTATCCGCCATTTTATTAACTATGATATCTAAATTGTCTATATTTAATAAAAATAGGTGTTGACCCAACCTTAATAAATCCGAGGTTCACGCCAATGTATAATATAGTCAAAATTTTGTATTATTCTATTTAAGACTTTGATCGTAGTTTTTGTATCAACAGAGTTCAATTAGCAATTATCCATTTATTTTTATTTTAAATTTTAATTATAAAACAGTTCAAGCATACCCCCATGGCAAGCAATCACTACACTTCAAATGATTCGTCAAATGATTTTATGGCTCTCTCCCTTCAACATTACTCACACAAAGTATTTAGTATTTTTAAGAGAATCTTTGGGAGATTTTTTTTTTAGTAAGGCCAGGGAATCAGGTTTTGCAATTAGATTAATGTGGTATTATTAGAGAAGTTTTTACAACCTCGAGATTTACATAAACACTTTGGGGATTTCATCATTTTTTTAAGATCACGTCACGTGGCCCTAGTTACAAAACATTATTGCAAAAACATGATTTCCTAGCGTTTTTGTTTTTTTCATAAGACCAAATAGTTTGAGTAAAACTAGGGAATCAAATTCTACAACTAGATTGATGGGGCATCATTAAAGGAGTTTTTTTACAACCTCAAAATATACATAAACACTTTGGGGATTTCATTATTCTTTTAAGATCACGTCACCCTAATTACAAAATAGAGAAATTCTAAATGTCGAGGAAATGAGCGAGGAAACGAGCGAGGGAAATGAGGTGGCGAGGGTGAAAGCCGTTCATTTCCCTCAAGATGCGTGCATTGACTTTTCTCACGCGCATCTCGAAAAAAATGAACGGCTTTCACCTCGCCCGTTTCCTCGACATTTAGAATCTCTCTACAAAATATGGTTGCAAAAACATGATTTCCTAGCATTTTCGAATAGTTTTGTAGATTTAACAAGTTTTTATTTTTGATTCTACTAAAGAACAAGAGTATATTCTAAAAATAATTTAATTGATAAAATGACATTATTATTTTTCCAAATTTAGCCTATCTTTTATCTTGAATGCATTTATGTTATGGAACCATTTGCACCATGAAATGTTATATAAAAAAACATAAGCCCTTGATGATCACACTTGCATTTTGTGTGCTAAAAAACAATGGCGATGTTGAGAAGTTGTATCGCAAAACTGATGCTGCTTACAATGGTTCTTACTCCATTCATGGTAGACGACGATACTTTCGCAATCTGAGAGTTACTTGAAGTATCGCGGTCCAAATGGGGTTGTCTTCTCGACTTTGAATCAAGTTCAGCACAGCTCAGACCTAATTTTTTTTTTTCTTGGGCCAAAAAGTGGTCTAGGCCTAGTTTTTTTTTTTTTCCGGTTCCAAGCGGCTCCAACCCGATCCATAACTTCAAATAATTTATGGTGTTTTGGCATTTCTTGATATAGAAATAATTCTCTTTGTATTTTGTTTCCTTTATTATCTTTGATAAAAATCTTTTGGCAAAAAATAATAATTTCGGATTGTGTTTCATCATAATCATTTTTTTTTAAATCTAGCCAAAAAGATGGAAAAATCCATGCCCCATTTCCGCAAAGTTACTTCTCTGTAACTTATTTTAATAAATGACATTTTCAGTAACTTATGAGATATGAGTTGAGATGAATTCATGCCAAACATCTGTTTACGCCAAGCTTTGCTTAGTGCTACAGTGTAGGTTTAAATTCCGATACTAATCATTTTATGTCTTCATCTAATCCGAACTAAATTGAATGTGTAATAATTAAAACCAAACCGAGCCAAACCCAAACTGATCTGAAATTCAATTAACTCAAAATCAAACCGAACATAATAAGATAACCTATTATTATTCTTTAATAGCGCCAACGAGCAAATATGGATTCTAAATTATATTTTTTAGAATTGATTAAAGGGCCTAATAATTTTATTCAAATCCTTAGTTTTTTTTTTTTTGCAAAACAAGAAGATTTTTATTGAACATAAGAAGGGAAAACAAATACAAGAAAACCATTCTTAAATTAAGGAATGCCAATATACCATGAAAGTGTCAAAAAAATAAGTCTATGAAAAAATTACAAGCCGAACCCATCCTACACAACATTTCTCTAATTTCAATAAATATAGATTTCTCTAAAAAAGAACTAGGAATAACGACTTGTTTTCTCTAAAAAATTCTTACTTTTTATTGTGTTCTTTTTTTTTTTGGGTCAAACAAAAATATTTTTATTTAAGGAAAAGACAAATCACAAAGAAGATAGAATAGTCCTAAAACAAGGAAAGCCTATAGCAAATAGTCCAAACTACCAACTCTCAAAAAAAAAAAAAAACACAACCAAAACATACATGAACAAACTCTCCCAAAATTCCCTGGAAAAAAAAAGAGCTCTAAACAATAAAGGCCCACGAAGAACTAATAAAAAACCATGAGCCAAACAAACTCCAAACAAAAGCCACGATCAAACTGCAAGACGAAGAAGATTGGCGCAAGACCTCCGCAAAAAAAAAAAAAAAAACTCGCCACAAAATCGGCGAAAAACCTCAACCTGAATACAAAGCTTGCACCATATCCAAGGCCCAGTCTGCATCTAAACTAAGATCAACCCCTATCATATTACCGATATAATATATTTCTGAAAGATGAACGGACTTTATCCTCATCGCTGCTAAGCTCTGCAATGGGACGCTGCCCTAAACCACTGAGATCACTGCCAAAATTGGCCATTGAACACTCGCCTGAAGTAATCTCAATGAGCTGATTTGAGACGACTTCAGTAGAATATTGTTCGGTTAAAGGAGCTTCAAGAATGTTGTGTTCCCTCGTCATTTAAAAAACAAAATAAACGAACTTTTATAGAATTGGGTTCCCTAATAATTGTGATTAAGATTTCCTAAACAAAATTAGTCTGTTGGTAAAGTTGGTTTGTTTATTTTTTTCATTCGACTCTAAATAAATATTATGTTTCAGGCAACATCGCAGACCCAATCCATATGTAGGACTATATTACCCTTTTTTTTAGGGAATCATGATGTTGTTTTAGGGTGTGTTTGGTTGTATGGAATTCTATGCCATGAAAATTCATGAGGGGGTCCATACATTTTAGGTTAAATTGATGTATCACTCCATATCTACCATTTGATTTTGTGATCAATGGTGGGAATGACTTCTACTCCCACCATTAATTACAAAATTAAATGATGAATGTGGAGTGATACCTCAAATTAGCTTAAAATATATGAGTCTCATCATGAATTTTCATGGCATAGCATTCCATGCAACCAAATACACCTTTAATTTCATCCATAAAGATGAATAAAATCGCATATAGATCTTATTTTTATTTTTATTAAGAAAAAAATCCACGCCCACATGCTAAAAATTGGCCTCATGTCAGGTGACAATTATTGAAAAATGGGTTCACATAATAAGCAAAGTTGTAGCAATTCCAAAAAATTTAGCTTCAAATGGTAGGATTTGGATGGAAAACTTAAAATAAAAAAAAATTTAACAAATAATCTGCAAGAATAGTAAATTTTCTAGACATATAAGGTGGTTGTTCATTTATATACATGAATAATAAGTTTTGTCATCAATTTAGCTTAGATTTATGTGGTTTCTTTAAATTATTCTTTTTCTTGCTAAAACCAAATTTATGAACCCAATGGCAAGTCGTTATGTTAGGGCATCTGCAATGGCGAGCTCAACTTCAAACCAAATGTTTCGAACTAGTCATTCCAAGCAACCCAACCATGCCTTTTTTTTTTAATTGGTTGGGCTGAAATCTTAAAACAGTTGTGCTTTGGATCACCCATTGGAGTATAAAATCGATATTGTCCCCATCAAATTCAAATTGGACTTTTGAACTTGAAATGGCGAGGTTGATTGTTAATGAAAACGCTTGACTAAATGATACCACAAATTCTGTTGAAGGACATCATCATCCCCCTTTCTTTTTTTTTTTTGCTGAAAGACACCACCGCCTCTCACTTTTCCTTCTCCACCTTCTTCTATCTTCACAGGAGCAACAACGCCACCCACCCCACCATCGATGGTGGCGAGGTGGTAATGATGTTTGATGAAGAAGAGAGAGGATAAGAAGGAGAAGAAGATGAAAGGAGGAGAATAAGAAGAAGTGAGGGGAGAGGTGCAGCGGCGATGGTGTTTGATGGAGAAAAGAGTGAGAAAAAAAGAAGAGAGAGAAGAAGAGGTGATCGGAGAGGTGGTGGCTCGATGAGGTCGGCAGGGGAGGGAAAAAGTGGCGGTGGCGTGATAGCAATGGTGTTTGATGGAGAAGAGAGAGATTTGCAGAGAGATGGATGAGCAAGAGAGCTTTGACGGTGGTGAGCTTTTTCACAGACGGAGGTGGTTTCTCTTCTCAAATGGCTGGTGAGCTTCTTCCTTCTTCTCGATCTGCCATCGCCAGGGCTTGACAGTGGTGAGCGAGGGCTTGCGACGGTGGTGAGCTCTTTTTCAGATTTTGAAACGGATTTGGCAATTTTTTGGCAATAAGTAATATCTTTCAGTTATTTTTAATCTTACGTATTGCTATGATGCTTGTATGCTGGTGAAATTGTGCTTATATGTTTGTAACATTGTGCTAAATCTTGGGAGATATGGAGTTCAAATAATGAAATCTTCGTTTGTTGAAAATTGATGGGAAAGAATTTGGGATTCGAAAGTCAAGAGGAGATTTGTTGTTATTTGAATCAAGTTCGAGGGTTAGAATCAAAGTTTTTGTTGAATTGCAGATGGGAGAATGGATTGAGTCTCAGCTTAAGAAAGTTGTGGAATCAGGCTCTAATGCCTTCTCAGCCAGTTGGAAAATCAATAACAGATGGGTTATGATGGTGAAATAGGCTAATAAAGGAGGAATCTTCATTTCTATTATGGTGGGTTGGGGTTTAGGGTCCAAAACTCTAAGGGTGCCAGCTGATGTGGAAGGGACGGGCTGGAAACAACTCGCCCAAGCTATGAAAGAGGTGGTTTTAAATAAGGTGCCTCAACCTTGTCCTCAACAGCAAGTTAGAAGAGATGGGGTTTCACCTTTGCCAGGAGTTAGTGTTGTCTCACCCTCGCGCAACAGAACTTTTGTTGAGGTAGTGGCCACCAATCATCCTAGTGTGAGCCCTACTTCTGTTGCCAGTAAGGGCCCCTTTGCAACAACCTCTATCCATCGAGATTCCCCCATTGATTATTGTCTCAAGTATGGGGCAATCATCTTCCTCCAGATCCCGTTGCAAGAAAGAATGTTGTGAGGTCGTTGATTGAGGTGCCTAATTCGGTGATTCAGTGGACACCAGTTGCTCTTCCGTTTGGACACACAACTTTCTTGGTCTTCACTAACTCTCCACGCGTGACCTCATGCGAGGCACACGATCCGTCTCCTAGGTTGCCGACACTGAGTGATCAGTCTCCCCAGCAATACCCAGCGCTTCTCCATTCCCCTACTTGTCCATCTCAGCAGGGATCGAAAGCTGGCTAGAAAAGCCCAGCGTGACAGAGCCACTGAATGGGCCAATTTTTCAGTTTTTTCAACCAGTTCTAGGTTCATGCTTAAAAAGAGATCCACCAAATCCAACTCAACCAACAAAGCAGAGCGAGTAGAACCTAAAGGATGTAGTGCCCCTGCTGGGCTGATAAGAGGAAAGTCTTCCAACCAGACCCAGGAGTGTTCGGTTTCTCTCACTTACCCGCCGAGTTTCGAGCCACTAGCAGAACAATGTGTTGGAGTCCATGATTTGTCCACAAAACAATGTGATTCTCATTTGGAGAGTTGCTCATCTACACCAGACCACGTAGGTGCTCCCCCAGGATTCGAGGTCCCACGGACGAAAAATCTTGGTTTTGTTCTCTCTGACAAACATACTTCTGGCAAGTCTGCAGGGTTTGTTTTTAGGGTCAATGACAGCATGGAGCTTTCTGTCTTTGACTGTCATTCGACTCAGAAAAAAGCATCAGATCGTTCGGCTTTCAAAGAAATTGGCTTGACAGTGGGAGTGGACCTCAGTCAGGATGAAAAAAGGCTTTAAATATGGTTCAAGTTGCAACGCAGGGTACAATATCTGACAAAACAATGGACAAGTGCAGCAACCCCGGGGTCGAAGGTCCTTCATGAACCTCAAAATTCTTCCATGGAACTGTAGGGGGCTCGGGAATGTTGAGAGGTAAAGGGGTTGCCGTAGATTAATTTCAGAGAATCATCCAGACCTTGTTTTCATTCAGGAATCGAAATTGGAGAGATGCTCTAGAGAATTTATCAAAAAATTGTGGGGTGACAGCTCTTTTGATTTGGCTATGGTGGAATCCATTGGCAGCTCGGGAGGTCTTTTAGCTATTTGGGATGCTGATCTTTTACAAATGAGGGAAGTGTTGAAATGAGTTTTTTCACTTTCTATTCAATTTCAAATGATATCGGACAACTCTTTTTGGTCAGGGACTAACATTTATGGTCCATTTGATCATTCGCTAAGAGAACACTTCTGGGAAGAACTATATGACATTGCTGGTTGGGTGCAATCGCCATGGGTGTTAGCGGGAGACTTCAATGTTGTCCATCATATGAATGAAAAAAAAATATGCAGGCGGAGGTCCATGAGCCTGCAGAAATTCAATCAGTTCATTAATGAGGTGGAACTCGCTGATTTCAGTCTAAAAGGGGGAAAATTCACTTGGTCAAATCGAAGAGATCGTCCGATCATTTGTTGACTTGATCGATTTTTAGCCTCGGTGGATTGGATTGACAAATTTAGTGATAAAGTTGAATGGCTCAAGGGTGCAGCAGGTTCTGACCATCACGCGATTTTGCTTGCGAACTCGTCCGTTGGTAGCTATACTCGCCTTTTTTTATTTGATAATGGTTGGTTTGATCACCCTACCCTGGCAGAGGAGATGAAAGCTTGGTGAAACAACTAAGTAGTCTCTGGCCACCCTGGCTTCTGTTTATGGTGGAAGCTTAAGGCACTCGGATGCAACCTTAAAATTTGGAGGACTAAAGTTTGGGGCAAGACAAATACATGTATTCAAAATATTTATGCTTTAATTGCTAACATTGATGCTGATGAAGAAATCAGAGATGTGACTGCTGAGGAGAGGTCTTGTAGAGTGCAGCTGCATCAGGAGTGGGCAACATTAATCAAAAGAGATGAGGAGTTTTGGAGGATCAAATCAGGGGTCAACTGAGTTTGTCATATGGATCAAGGGTCCAAATTTTTTCATAACTTGGCTAACAGACCCAGACTGTTTAACTCTATTGAAGATCTTAGCATGGGTCAAGAGTTGGTAGTGGATGAAGTCAGTATTAGAGAACTCTTGATATCTCACTTCAAGGAGTTGTTCTATGAAAATGAGGAGTGACGACCTTTCTTCTCGGAGATTACCTTTAAGTCTATCTCCCAATCTATGGCTACTTCCTTGGTAGATAATTTTTCAAAGATGGAAATTAGAGCGGCAATGGAAGAACTTAAATCTGAAGTTTTCCCAGGTCTTGATGGTTTCTCAATGGTGTTCTATTTGAAAATGTGGGAGGTAATCAAAATTGATTTTCTGAAAGTTATTGAAGATTTTAACTCTAGAAATTTTCTTGATTGGCGATTGAACACCACTGTTATCTCGCTTATTCCTAAATGTGCGGGAATGCGGACAATCAAAGAATTCAGACCTATCAGTATTTTGAATGGGGCTTATAAGATCATTGCAAAGGTGTTAGCTAACAGATTGAAAATAGTTCTTCATTCCGTCATTTCTCCTTTTCAAAGTGCAGCAATCAGTGAAAGACAGGTGGTTGATAGCCCTTTGATTGCCAATGAAATTATTGATTATAGGAAAAACAAGGTGTTCCAGGGCTCGTTATCATATTAGATTTCTCTAAAGCCTTTGACAAAATCTCTTAGAGATACTTGGATTTGGTAATGGCTCGCATGGGGTTTGACTCCAAATGGATTCATTGGCTTCACACTTGCAGATCTACAACTAATTTCTCTCTAAAGATTTCAATAGCTCGAAAAGCTTGCGTCAAGACGATCCCTTGTCTCCTATTCTCTTTACTATAGTAGCAAAAGGTCTAACCCAAATTGTTCTTAAAGCGGTTGATGCTGGCCTAGTGAGAGAGTTTTCTGTCGCAGAAGGTAGTCCTCCTGTTTCTATTATCCAGTATGCGAATGATACTATCCTCTTTTGTGATGCTTCCGCTTCTCATGTTCTTGCTCTTAAAAGAATTATGCTTTGGTTTGAAGTTATTTCAGGTCTGAAAATCAACTTTCACAAATCAGTGGTGTTGCCTATTGGAGAAGTCCCTCATCTGCACCAGTTGGCGGGTTTATTGGGTTGTTCAGCGGGTCAACTTCCAGTTAAATACTTGGGCATGCCTTTGGATGCTAATTTTAAAAGTAAAACTGTGTGGGATGAGACGATCAAAAGGATGAAATCAAAATTAGCGTCTTGGAAACGCAAATTTCTCTCTAAAGCAGGCAGATTAGCTTTTGTCCAATCCACATTAGCGTATATCCCTCTGTTCATTCTGTTTCTTATTAAGGTTCCCTCTTCAATAGCAGCCAAAATGGAACAGATCATGCGCGATTTTCTTTGGGGTTCTACTCAAAAGTCTAGAAAGATACATTTAGTGGGCTGAGAGAAAATTTGTTGCTCTAAATCTTGAGGTGGTTTAGGCATTCGCCAGGTGCTCACTTTCAATTTTGCATTACTTTCTAAGTGGCTTTGGTGATTTGCAGAAGAAATGACAATTTATGGAGATTTCTCATTATGGATAAATATAGGCGCAATAGATGGGTTTGGGAAAAGAGAACTAAGTACACTTCCTACAGATGTTCTTTGTGAAAGTTCATCTCTCGGTGCGCAAGTGACTTATACCCTCACACCTCTCTTTGATGTGGGAACAGTGATCTCATATCTTTCTGGTATGATTTTTGGTGTAGTAACCAATATTTGAAGGATCTGTTTCCAATGTTGTTTATTATTAACAACAATCAATATGGGAGTGTGAGCAGTTTTTTGTCTAATGGCAATTCTTGGGATCTTTCATTTCGAAGACCCCTAAATACTGAGGAACTAGAGGAGGTCGTCAATTTAATGGATCTGTTGGATAGACAGATGCTCTCAGAGGGGATCTGACAGTTTGGTGTGGAAGGGTAAAGGTGTGGGCTTCTCGGTGAAAGAATTTTCTGATATGTTGGCTGCCTCTCATTATGAGACTCACTCCAACTCCTTCATTTCCTCTCACAAGAATCTGGTATGGATGAAAAACTTTTTTCCTCGAATTAATTTATTTAGTTGGTCAGTGTTGCATGAGAAGATCTTGACTAAAGATAGGTTAATGAAAAGAGGAATTCACACAGGAATTTGTTATTAAGGATGGGTTCGACTTATAATTTTTTAGGGATTTGGTTTTTTACACCTTCATGATGTCTTGACATTCCTTGATATATGAATGATTTCCTTTGTATTTTGTTTTCCTTTCTTTCTTTAATAAACATCTTCATGTTTTGAACCAAAAAAAAAGATAGAAGATATGAGAGGTCATAAGATTTTCTTTGTTTATATTGGTGGTGTTCTTCAACATATGGTAGTTTGCTTCGAAAAGGTGGTGATGTCATTCAAAAAGTAGAACAATAGTAATGTTCTTGAGCGAAAATGGTAATGTCATTAAGGAAATGCCTAATAAAAATGTCATGGATTTGAATAACATGACTTTAACCATGGAGGCCTAAATATATCAAAGATTTTAGGCCGTCTTTTAAAATATCCTCCACTGGACTTGAAGCCCTGGATCCATCAAATTGGGATGGATTCCCATGGACTATCATGAGATCAATTTAGTTAGAGAGATTCTATGTGTGGAGGGAAAGGGCGAGGAAACCAGCGAGGAAAAGGAGGTGGCGGGGGGGTGAACCGTTCACCCCCCTCGAGATGCGCACGCCAAAAACATCTCGAGGGGGGTGAACGGTTCACCCCCCGCCACCTCCTTTTCCTCTCTGGTTTCCTCGCTCTTTCCCTCGACATTTAGAATTTCCCATTTAGTTATTTCAAGACCTTTTATTATTAAGATTATTTTTTTCCTCAAAATGCATCATACACTATATTTTCTCGGCGAGGGAGACCCACCACCAACCATCATTCTCGAGATGTGCAATTCGACGATGATGGATGGTGGAGAGCCTCTTTCGCCCTCCCTTGCTCCCTAGAATCAGCGATTTTTCTCAGTGCACCATGATGTTCGCAGCCAATACCATATATATATATATATATATATTTTTTTTTTTTTTTTTTTTCAGCACGCAAATTATTATTGAAAGGCCGAAAGAAAAAAAAAATACACAAGGTCCAATCCTAAAGCAAGGACCATCACGACACCATGAACATATCAAAAAAACATGTCCTCACAGAAATTACATGTTTTGCTCATTCTCCATAATAATTTCCTGATATTCAAAGAACGACATGCTTCGATCTACTAAGCCCCTTAAATACCCTCCTATTTTTCTCATTCCAAACACATGCATAACCATATGGAAAACCCTACGCCACAATCATTCCATGAGACGAGAAGGATCTTCTACACCATATTGTAGATGAGCCGAGTTTTCTTTATTTATTTTACGGTTTTTCCTAAGTGCACTGGTTTTTTGCCTGATGCAATCAGGCACCGTTGGATTGCATCGAGATAAGTAATATTACTTATGTCGATGCAATCCAACGGTGCCTGATTGCACCAGGCAAAAAACCAGTGCACTGTAGAAGCACTCTTTATTTTATTATTATCATCTTCTTCAAGGAAACCAATAACAAAAATTGATATATTTTTTTTTATATTAAAATGGCGATGCAACCCGATTGATCGCATAAAGAATGCCAACTACAACTAAAGGTCTCTAAAAGAAGTTCCTATTTTTGTGGAAAACCATGAAACCCAAACATGTAGAATATTTCTATGCACTATATATTATGGCATTTTTAATTATATTTTGTTGATTCAAATGAGACTAAAAGATGATGGATGATCATAGTTGAACCCCAATTTGAAGCCTCATTTTATTGTAAACAAACCATGAAAAGAATGTCAAAGTTAGAAGGGCAGGTGATCTAACAACACACCCATTTCTTCAATTTCTTCTCCTAAGTTGAGAAGTGAGGTATCCCTTATTTCTAGCAGTCTCTAATTTAAGTTTTCAAGCCTCTATCACTCAATAATTAATACCTTTGGATGATAGGTCATTAACACTAATTTCTACTATTAATAGTCATTTAAATCCAAAAACTCATGCAAGCACATCACCCATTTTTTTTCTCTCCCACCCATTTATAGTTGTTGAGCTACAAAATCTGTCTCTGCCAAAATCTTTATTCAAACAAGTTAATGATTGATTAACCCTTGAATCCTCCTCATTTTTTGTTTCCAATGTTTAGCTATCTTTGTTTCCAATGTTTAGTTGTTCAACCTATTTGTTTCTTGGCATTTCTACCTCTATAACAACAACATTACGAAAAGATCAAACCAACATTACCACATGTTCTAGACTAAACTTTTTACAATCTATAATATTTGTGTTTTTGCTGCTGGATGAGCAGCAATGGCACTAAGGGTCATTGTTGGATCGAGTTTCGTGGGCAGTTCTTGTAAGTCGGAGAGGTGGAATGGCAATGCTATCAAAGCCGGAAGAGTTTTGAAGGTGGTGAATGTTAATAGTAATAGTTATCAAAGTGTCGACAAGATTAATGGAGTAAAAATCAATGGAAGAGAAGCTCCGAGTTTAGGGAGGAGTTCTGAATTGGTTAAGAAGAATACTGAAGATGTTCCCATACATGCATTGACACTAGGGAGGTTTGTGGAAGGACAATTTGTTTATCGACAAATTTTTGTTATAAGGTCTTATGAAATTGGACCTGACAAAACTGCTACCATGGAGACCTTGATGAATCTCCTTCAGGTAGGAAACTCTTTGTGCCTGTTCTTCATGTTTGTATAATTGTATATCATTGGCGACTTGCTGAGATTTTATTTACAAGTGTTTGATGAAATTCAAATAAGTGGTATGAATTTTTTTTATGTTTGTTGATCTGCATTAATTTGATGAAATTAGAATCATTTGATACTTGATAGAGTTTACCTATAGAAGTTTTGTGTCTATGTGATGAAACTTGAAGCATGTTTTTGATGGAATTCAGAACATGAAGTGTTGTAATATTGCCGATATAGTGAATTGGTACATGTTTGATGAAATCTATACAATATTATATATGTTATGGATGCAGGAAACGGCTCTAAATCATGTGAGGGGTTCTGGCCTTGCTGGAGATGGTTTTGGTGCAACACGCGAGATGAGTATCAGGAAACTCATATGGGTTGTCACTCGAATTCACATCCAAGTTGAGAAATATAGCTCCTGGTGTGTTTCGTTTAGCTCTCTCTCCATCATATATATATAAACATGTCTTTCTTTGGATCAACACTAATTGTATGTTATGCTATACACTCAAGTTAGAGGCAAAGTTAACAAGTAAACCGCACTTGTTGTAACAGGGGAGATATTGTCCAAATTGAGACTTGGGTTGATGCTGCTGCAAAAAATGGGATGCGCCGTGACTGGGTGATTCGTGATTACAACACCCAACAGATCATAACTAGAGCTACAAGGTGCATTTTAGACTTAGTGCTATATGTTTTAACTTAAAACACACACACAACACAACTGACCTTAATTTTACATCCAAGTAGTACATGGGTGATCATGAATAGAGAAACGAGGAAACTATCTAAAATCCCTGATGAAGTGAGAGCAGAAGTAAAACCGTTCTACCTAGACAGAAGAGCTATTGCTGAAGAAAACAGTGACAACAACAAGATTGACAAACTCAGTGATGAAACTGCAGAAAGCATTCGTTCCGGTTTAGCTGTAAGTACATTTCCCAACTCTCTACTAAATACCAATATCCATCTTCCACAAGGCACCCAAACCATGACATGTTTAGAATCATTAACTTACTATGATTCTGTAATGCAGCCGAGATGGAGTGATATGGATGCCAATCAACATGTAAACAATGTAAAGTACATCGGGTGGATCTTAGAGGTAACTCACTTGCCAATTTTTTCTACTTAAACATATTAGTCTCTCGAAGTACTTGAAAATCATCAAAGTTTTCCTACTACTTGATACTTGCAGAGTGTACCAGTGAATGTATTGGCGGATTACCACCTTACAAGCATGACACTGGAATACCGACGTGAATGTAGACAATCTCATTTGCTCGAGTCCATGACTAGTATGAAACCAAGTGCGGGTAACGATTCAGACCATGCCATTACATGTATAGAACGACTTGGAAGTACACATTTGCTTCGTATGCAAGAAGACAGGGTAGAAATAATGAGAGCAAGAGCGCAATGGAGATGCAAAACGGAAACATGATGAAAATTATCATTTTGTTGAAATGTGATTTATTTATATTGATTATATGAGTTGGTGTTCAAAAATAAAATTACAACACACCCGGTGGGACTCGAACCCACAATCGCCTGATTAGAAGTCAGACGCCTTATCCATTAGGCCACGGGTGCTTTGCTGTAAAGGTTTGCAATTTAGTAAGTCATTTGGATAATCTAGCATTTCAGGATTTTGCTTGCCCAATATACCAATAGACTGAGGTTGAATTAAGCGAGAATGTGTTGGGAAAACTGCGTTGTTTGGAGAATCAAAATACGTGTAATCGATCTCAAGAGTATTGAGAATGAACTTTGATGATGATGATGATGAATATACCAATAGACTCGTACTTTTTCTATCTGTTCCATATATAAAGGATGTGGCAATGCAATATTGTAAAAAAAATATCCTTTTACATTTTTTGATTAACTGCCATTTCGAGGTGGAAGGGCTTTAACCTACTTTTGCAGAACTAAAACGATGTGTTGGTAGCAATGGTAGTGATTATGATTGGAGTGGCATTGGTCCGGAGTAAGTTATGGTGTAAGAGTGGCTACGATGTTGTGCTATAATCATGGGCGGATCTACCCTTTGGCTAAGAGGGTCAGTTGCCCCCCTTATCTTTCTGAAAAATCCCACTAAATTACTCATATTTTTTTATATTGCCCCCCTTTAAAAGTTTAAATTGTCCCATTTTGAATACAATCTTGGCTCTTAACTCCACTAAAAATTAAATTATGGATTATTTTAAAAGTTTAGGTTCTCCCCTCCCCCCCCCCCCCTTTTCTACACAAATCTCTGCTACCGATATGTTCGCGTTTCAGGGTTCGATATAGCCAACTACTACGAAGTTGAGCGAATTGGGAGTGAAAATATAAGAGGAATGAGATGAGAGGCGGAGTTGAGAGATCACAGAGTGAGAAAGGGTTTGTGAGGGAGAGAAAATATAAGAGAGTGAGAGGGTTGGTGAGGGTGGGTTTGTTGGGAGTTAAAAAAGAAAAAAAATCTTCGTTTGGTTCGGAAAACCACTTTCAGGGGTAAGTTGGTCTTTTCAAAAAAAAATTTGCCCCCTTTTGTCAGCAATCTTGGCTCCGCCCTTGGCTATAATGGGCGTGGTGGTCATGATGTAACTGTTATTGTGACGGAGGGGTGGTAATGACAATGGTTGTGGCAGTGGTGGTTGTAGGGTTGATTTTCAATACAGTGGTGGTGGTGGTGGTTCTATTGTGATTTTGATAATCTATTTCGTGATGTTATGATGGTGGTTATTAGTATAGCATTTATGGTAGTGGTTGTGGTGGTTATCACATGGTGGTAATCACCGTAGCAAGGGTGATGTTAGTCCATCATGGTATGGCGTGCAGTGGTTGTGTTTTGGTGGTGGCCGTGATGTAGTTGTGGAGTTGAAATAGTGAGGATAAAAGCCAAGGAAAATCAACTTCCCATTAAAAATTGGTACGTTGATTTTTCATCAAATTGACTATTTTAGAAGAAAACTTCTTCCATGAAACAAACACCAAATCAATTTCTTTGGAATGTAAATGTTAAAAACCCTACACTCAGGAGTAGATGATTTTCATTATAAAACAAATAAGATGATTTTCATTATGAAACACATACCACACGCATGCACACAATCCCAAGTATATAAACATTGAAGTTGGTTTTGCTCCAAATCTAGTTAACTAAATCGATTACATTTTGATCGTTAAGTAAGCATGTGGCAACATTTTAAATGATATTGCATATATAATATAAGCTTGTGAGTTTTTCCAAATTATCCTTAAGAACTTTACTTTGTAAAAGCTATAAATTTTAATCACTTTTTAAGCTAGATTGGTTGAATTCCTTGGAGGGTTCAATTCCTTTTCATTACAGAATTGAAACAAATTGGCAAGATGTTTTAATCCTTCAGCCGCATTCGGTAGGGAGATTCTAGCTGGCCTGGGTCAGCGCCTGGGTGGTCGCCTGGGAGGCTCCTTGGCACATGCCAAGGAGGTGTCTCGCACGTGCCCAACTGAATTTTCAAAAAAAAAAAAAAAAAAAAGCGGGAAAACTAAAAGTTTTGAAACTTAAAAAGGAGAAAGGAGTTCATTCTCTTTCATTCTTTCTTCTTTGTGATAATGGTTTCTACTTCTTCTTTGTGATAAACTTAGCAACTGCTAGAATCGTTGTTATATAATGGTTTCTACTTCTTCTTTGTGATAAACTTAGCAACTGCTCTACTCTGCTCCGGATCTTCAATCTTCATAAAAACATCATTAATGGCTTCTCTGCGTCTTGGTTTGATCTTCTCTGTATTTGTTCAAGTCCTCTTGATCTTCTCTTCAATAGTCACTTGTGATGGTAAGTTGGCCACCATTTTCCCATTATGTTCTGTTCTTTTTGTTTTGTTTATTTTGATCTCCTCTTTATGTATGCTTAAGGAGATATGGAGTTTCATGTGTGTTTGGAGACAATTTTTCTAGTATACTTGATGAAATATTGTGCATGTATGTATGTTTGTGCTGTAAAAATGGTTGGTAATTTGTAGCTTTTTGGCAGTTGAAGTATTTTAAGAAGTTTCATCAGTTTGATTTGAAGTTCAAGAATGATGCTAGAGATGGGAAGCTTCCGAGTTTAACTGTGATTGAGCCTAGGTACTTTGATATCAAGGGAATGCCTGCCAATGATGACCATCCGTCCCATGATGTCGCGAATGGGCAGAAGCTAGTGAAGGAGGTGTACGAGGCATTGAGAAGTAGTCCTCAATGGAATGAAACACTTCTTGTCATAACATATGATGAGCATGGTGGTTTCTATGATCATGTCACCACTCCATACCTTAATGTACCAAGTCCTGACGGCAACACTGGCCCTGCACCGTCCTTCTTCAAGTTCGATCGATTGGGAGTTCGTGTTCCCACTATCATGGTCTCTCCTTGGATCAAGAAAGGAACTGGTAATCTTTCTGTCTCTACTTCATATTTCTTTGGTATTTTTTCAAATATTAGAATACTTCTTTGATAGTTTTAGTTCCTTGATTATTTTTTTTTTAAGTTTGAAGTTTTTCGACTGCCGAATTTATTTGTTAAGAGTTCTAGCTACTTCACTTCCTTGAACATACTTGCCATTCCCATATGTTGTTCACCATTGCTTGTATGTTATATAGGCAAAGAGTACAATGTTGGGTCTTGAGGTGATGTATACTTGAATCTTTGTCAAACTTGTTACATCCTGCTTAGCTAATATGTGTAATTGTTTTAAATGACAGTGATCAGTGGTCCAAAGGGACCAATGCCGAACTCTGAATTCGAACACTCTTCCATACCTGCAACCATAAAGAAAATGTTCAATCTCTCCTCTAACTTCTTGACTCACAGAGATGCTTGGGCCGGGACATTTGAGGAGGTCGTAGGACAGTTAAGCTCACCTCGAACAGATTGTCCAGGTATCTATCTCACTTGGTTAATACTGTGCTTTCCTAGCTAATAGCTTAGTGAGAAATTTGGAACCATTTAGTATGTATGTTTCATGGTGATCGCAGAAGTGCTGCCAGATGTGGCTCCTATGAGAACTACAGAGCTGATTGAAGACCGACCGCTATCAGAATTCCAGAGTGAAGTAGTTCATTTGGCTGCAGTTCTCAATGGTGACCACTTATTGAGCAGTTTTCCCAATGAGATAAGCGAGAAGATGAACGTAAAGAGTGCTCATAAGTATGTGACAGGCGCAGTTTCAAGATTCATTCGACCACTTATGGTGTTTGCTTGAGTAGTAGTTTTAAGTGTCTCGACTGTAGATGGGTGTTAAATTGCACAGTAGTTGTGGTTTCATTGTGTAAGATGTTAACTTCACTGACTTTACTTAGTGTTGGGGTTGTTTGTTTCGGTTATGTGCCCTGTTTTCAGCCGAATCTCGTAGGTACTAGCCATTCCGGCACCACCAACACTTAGTCATTGTTTATCGACTAGTAGGAGATTCATGTAGGCTTTAATGTTAGTATGATAGGATTTTCAAGGCAACTTTGATGTATTAAGTAACCAAGATTGCTTTGACAACAAACAATTGTCATCTCCTTTATAATTAAGACTATAATTGCTTGTATATGAATTGCCTCATGCCACTCCATGGAATTTGTTATATACAAACTAGTTCAGATCAAGACCTATGAGTGCATACTATGGGTCTATGGGTTCACCTACAAATGGAATCAATGTCTTCCAAGTCTGCAGCCCGATGTTGCCATGGATGTTCTAGGAATTCATTGAACAAAACAAAATCTTCTAGCACAATAAATGAAACCCGACATTTGTAATCCTCTTTATGTATGGGATGGATAAATGCCAGTGCTTGATGGTTACAAAAAGTTTGCATTGCAGTTGTCAAAAAATCATGCATTCGGCTATGTTATTTTACTGATAACGGAAATAGAATGTAAACTTAACAATATTTTTGGAGATTTTCTTTTCTTGAATACCCTCTCACTTGACTACCAAAGGAAGATATTCATGGTAAGAATAGTATTAACACATGAAGGGAAGTTGGACCTTAGAAGTTAAAAAACCATCCCCAAACACTAAATCCAAGTTTTTCAACATCCAGAATTCTACGTCTATGCCCTTTCTTCCTACCTAACAACACCAATTGATTGGATAATTCAACTCCTGGTAATTACAGGGCAGGGAGTTGATTTGTTTAGCTACAACAGAGTTGTTCTTTTGCTGTTTCATTGCAGCAGAACAGACTCTTTTCATACTCTGCTTCGCAGCAACACATTGTCTTCAAGTTGTACCAATGCATGAGTTCTCGGATGTGATTGGTGTAAACCTCTTACCATCACAAGTGTTCTCGGAAGCTTCCCATCTCTAGCATCATTCTTGAACTTCAAATCAAACTGATGAAACTTCTTAAAATACTTCAACTGCCAAAAAGCTACAAATTACCAACCATTTTTACAGCACAAACATACATACATGCACAATATTTCATCAAGTATACTAGAAAATTTGTCTCCAAACACACATGAAACTCCATATCTCCTTAAGCATACATAAAGAGGAGATCAAAATAAACAAAACAAAAAGAACAGAACATGATGGGAAAATGGTGGCCAACTTACCATCACAAGTGACTATTGAAGAGAATATCAAGAGGACTTGAACAAATACAGAGAAGATCAGACCAAGACGCAGAGAAGCCATTAATGATGTTTTTATGAAGATTGAAGATCCGGAGTAGAGTAGAGCAGTTGCTAAGTTTATCACAAAAAGAAGTAGAAACCATTATATAACAACGATTCTAGCAGTTGCTAAGTTTATCACAAAGAAGAAGTAGAAACCATTATCACAAAGAAGAAAGAATGAAAGAGAATGAACTCCTTTCTCCTTTTTAAGTTTCAAAACTTTTAGTTTTCCCGCTTTTTTTTTTTTTTTTTGAAAATTCAGTTGGGCATGTGCGAGACACCCTCCTTGGCATGTGCCAAGGAGCCTCCCAGGCGGCCACCCAGGCGCTGACCCAGGCCAGCTAGAATCATCCCATTTGGTAATATGTTTTAACCTATGTGTAGTTTAATCCTTCAGCCACATTCTGGATTTAGTAAAAGAATGGAGTACATGTGGAAATCGATAAGTATATTTATATTACAAATCAAGATGGTGTTTAAGGGTGGAGATAAAAAATGACTAAGATTTATCTAAATATAAGAATTTAACGGATCACACGAAATTTAAAACACCAAAAGTGCATGGGTTTAATTCTCATACCTAAAATTTTAAATTTTATTTATCTTAATTTTTAAAATTGACTAAACTCTATTTATCATGTTAAATTTTTTATCGTGCCAACGGTATAGAGAGTACCATAGTTTTAAATCAACAAGAGATAAGTTTGTAGATAAACATAGTTCATGATTAAGATTCGTTTCATCTAATGGTTGAGACTTAAAGTTAGTATTTATGTCTTATATTCAGTCGATCTTCAATAAGAGTGCATGAATTTGATTCTCATACCCAACATTTTGATATTCTAATAGATCACGTAGAGAGGGAGGAAAGGGTGTTTGCATAAGACTAAAATATCTCTGCCAAAGTTAAAAATGCTCATTCTATCAAACAATTTGAGGGCTGAAGACACGGAAAATATTCTAACATGTATATATAGTGCAAACAGCATCGAGAAGTAACGCCCGTTAAACTCATAATTATCGACAGCCCCACCGTACACAGTGCAAAATAAACACAAGACAAAAGTTCGGTCAGTGATACGGATGTGCATTGGATTCATCACAGGCTTTTGGTACCCAAGCCCAGAAACAAGAAAGGTTGATGGAAAGAAAACAACGTTTTAGCCCACTATTTGGGCCCATTAATCGGGCCCACTTACGACTTCACTAAACAGAATAGAAATTATTATATTGACACCCTAACAATAATGTAGGGCCCTCACCAGTACACTCACCATGTGACTACCACGTACCCGAAACCCTCCGTATTAAAGTATTTGAAATAAAGGACATATATGACCTCATAATATTAATTTTTAGTCCTTTAAGGATTTATAAATCTGAGATAAAGCCGCGAAAGGGATTCACGTGGGGAGCAACACATGGGACCCACAAAAGAGAATAATCTGACCATCCAAATTGGATCCAAAGGTGTATAATTTGGCGGCGAATTCGGAATCTTGTAAATTTTGCATTGGGAGGCTAAAAGTTGTCACCACCGTGATGAGTGGTGAATCTAGTGGCAGAGTGAAAGCAAATTCTTTTATCATTGGAAGGGCTGCAAGGAGTAGGGTTGAAAAAATATAAAATTACTGAATAAACCGATTAATAATCGATTCAACCGATTAAAATTAAATTCATTGGTTCGATTTAGGTTCGGTTTTAGCTTTAGAAAATTCAAAATCGACGTAGTCAATTCAGTTTTCGATTATTATATAATTTCACCCAATAAAATCAAACCGATTGAAGATATATAAAAAACAATATATATATTTATGTAAAATTAATATAATATATTTAATTTAATCGATTGGTCTGGTTTTATTTCGGTTTCAATTAGTCGATTTGATTTACAATTTACATAAATTACGATCTGTTTGGTTTAGGTTTGAAATTTTGTAATCAACGAAAGTCAGTTCGATTTTCAACCCTAACAAGGAGTATTTAGTGAAAAAAAATGATGAGGTTCAGCTTAGGTTCGTAATCAAGATTAAATTAGTAAGATTTTTAAAGTAATTTTATTTAGATTAAGGTTGTGGAAGGTTTGAATGATTAAGGGAAAATTTGAGCGTTTTCGAGACTCTTCCTAAATGTTGTTTTACTTTTTTTTTTTTTTTTTTTTTTAAAAATTAACCTCCAGAGGGGAGGGGCAACTATGGAATGTCATACCTTAATTACTTATCAAAAAATTGACTTACAACTGCTACGGGGTACGTGACGACTTTACCCGTATGAAACACAAAGAAAAAATTAAATGCAAAACCTGTCGTGAAGTCCCTTGCATATTTAAAGCACCAGACGAACTCATCCCAAATAACCAGCGGCCAGGAACCTGGACAGCACCCACCTCATCCTCACGAACTCTGAGTCGCAGTGATGTAGAAACCAAGAATCGACGCTGTAACAGCACGTACAGCAGAACGCTGACTCTGTCAGCAGCGTATTCTGGCTGCCAAGCAAATTCATCACACCCTGTCTTGGGATCCTGCAAACGAACCAAAGCTGTCTCCTAGCAGACGTCAATCTCCGCCCCGCTGGACTAGTGTTTGGACTAGTGTTTTAGGTTAATGTCGCAATCGGTAAGATTGAGACATTAGGTCTATGATAATCTCTCCATTAAAGATGGTATACTTTGCGATATAAATTATGGCATTACTTTCTAATTGACCATTTGGTAAGTAAAGATATTGGCTCAATCTCCTTTTGCTATTTTTGTATATTGTGATTAGAAAATACAAGGAAATCAGATTGTTGCAATGGTTTTGAATGAATGATAAAATTATAAAAATATTTATGTGTACGTAACAAACTTTTTTGATAATGTCACATCATTCTGATTGCAAAATCTAATTCCAAGCCTCACTCATTATTGTCCTTGCAAATTAAACCATGGTTTCTCCACCAACAATTCTAGGGTGTCCGGTTTGAATGTTCGGTGCACTGTAGCACCGTAGATTTGCATCAAGATCGGTGACAACTCGTATCTCGATGTAAATCTACGGTACTACAATGCACCGAGCATTCAAACCGGTCATCCAGCCGAGCACTGTAGCATTACTCTTTCTCCACATGCATAAGAGCATAATGGAATTCCAGGACTCCTCCATTAAATAATTGTGTCGCTAAATCGAATAAACTTTTCATTTCTTATAATCTTTTTGATGACAAATTCAAGCAATCAATTAATGTAATTATTAATAGAAAATCACACTGCACATTTTGCATACTGTTTTGTTGCTTTTCAATCGACGAAATTTTTTTAATGACATGCACATGCTTTCGTAGTACTTGTTGTTCGCACACCAATTAATACAATACTATTTTCAAAATTTTATCTAATATATTCGATAATCAAAGCTTTTGTGAGATGTATATATAATAATTCCATGCTTTTTGTACATTCGAATTCAGTGTAATGTACTATTGCTTAATAAGTTTGTGTTTGTCCATTATTATTCACCGAAATCAACGTATCTTGTCGATACCATGTGAGGGTTGTGAACCAACAAGTGTATGTTGTTTGAAAATAAAAAATAATTAAATTGTCAAATAAACTCAACATATTTTTCGCTTTTGGCACGTTGTTCTACCCTAATCAATAAATAACACATGCAAAGGCGGAGTCAGAATTGCATTCAAATGGGGCAAACAGTAAATAACTATTTAACTACACTAATTTCAGCAGTGATACAATTTCACCTTTTCAATTATTAATTATTTATTTTCCTTCTTATCTTCAATAAAAACCTTCGTATTGGGGAAAAAAACGCTTTCAAACTTCGTTACAATGAAGATAGTTAGGTGTAGGCTCATCATACACGAAAAACATTCATTTCTTTTAGTTACATGTCATTTTTCATCGAGTTTCTACCACATTAATCATCATTTCCACGGGGAATAATATATAGTTGTTAATGGAAGAATTCTCGCTATTTTTCTTACCTTATATGAACCACACGCGAAAATAGCGATAACTTTATCACCACAAAAAATGGGCACACACATAAAAACAGTTTAGGCGAGCAGAGATGAGAAGAATAATGGCACTGAGCATCGAAGGGAAAAAAACAGTGAGAGATAACTGTAACAGGCCATACACTATTCTTCATCACTTTCAATGGACTACGACATTGCCTCATCACTTTGATAAAAGTACGTGAATTAGTTGACCATCTCACCTAGCTTTCATCCTTTTGGCTCTTATCACATCTTCCATCCAATTTACTTCCTCACTCTCTAATCATTCTCACCACTTACGTAGTTTTCTCAAGTTCCAATCAAATCGTTGAATTCTTCACTTCGCTTGGACTAACAGTTCGCTTCATATCCGTTTCGTAGATTCTAATTTTGAATTCGAAAATTCTAAATGGCCTGGGAAATCCAGCGAGGTTGACTGCCTGGGAGGGGCGAAGTTACATTTTTGCCCCCCCCCCCTCTTTAACAAACTTTTAGAAAGTGTTAAAAAGGAGGGGGTAAAAGTGTAATTTCACCCCTCCCAGGCAGTCAACCTCACTGGATTCCCAGGCCAGCTAGAATTACTCTTTTGAATTTGATATATGTTAGTTGATAGATATGCTCTTTTTACCCGCTTAAGCTTCTAGTGAGATTGATAGTTTAACATAGTATCAAAGCATTGATTCGAAAATGTCGAATATTTGATTTTATTTTTTTTTTGTTCAAACACGAAAGAAATTGTGATAAATTACAAAGAAAATCATTCATATATCAAGGAATGCCAATATACCATGAAAGTGTCAAAAATCAAATTTCTAAATAGATTACAAACCGAATTCATTTTCCACAATAATTCCCTAATCTCGATAAAAATAAAGTGTTCTGATCTGTTGAGCCATTCAAATACATTCATATTTTTCTCTTTCCACACACACCACATGAGTATGCTAAATAGAACCTTTTTATGCAGCCTAAAAAAAAACACTAATTAGTACTTAGAAAGGTGTTTAGTAATATCTTCATTTTCTCTAAACCCGATGAACAGAGAGGTAGAATTGACACTCCAACACTAACTAAGCACAAGGATCGGATTGAGTAGATTTTTTTTTTGTTAGATATGCTCTCATTGTTAGCTTACTATATCGGCTCTACTTTATTTAAACATGTAGAATATGATCGCGATGAGATGAAAAGACCAAATTGCCCTTAGTGCTATGGGTACGTGCGGAGTATAAAGTCATTATTCGAATAATAATTGGTCTATGGTTTCAGTCTCTCGAGTCGAGAATATCTATCAAAACTTTCGCTCTAAAAGTGGAGCTCTGTTTCCGATAGAGTGATCCTCCTCTTTCAAATCATTCTAAACACCTCTAATGTATGCCTGCCACGTGTCATTTAAAAAGGTTTATTACTCACCATCCGATTGCTACGTGTCATTTTATTCGAACTTCTTGTAAAGAAACGAGGTTGAATTCTGAGTGTTTCTCACTGTGGAAGATGGGGAATTCTAAATGTCGAGGAAACGAGCGTGGAGAGGGAGGTGGCGGGTGGGAGTCGTCCACTCCACTCGAGATGCGTGTCAAAAAAATTTGTGTGTGTATCTCGAGCAGGATGAATGGCTCCCACCCCGCCACCTCCCTCCCCTCGCTCGTTTCCTCGCTCTCTAACCTCACTCGTGGAAGATTAAGCAAACATCAAATCCACAATGGTGGTAACTCTTCGTTCACATATACCAAAGTAAATGACACAATTGCCATTTGATGTGGAATCCAATGTTCTCCAGTTTGATCGAATTGTTCGGAGAATTAAAATACGTATAAGTGACGTTTAGGCACTATAGATTAATAATTGGACGGGGTGAAAATTTGGATAGGCGTTTAGACGGGTTTTGGACAGTTCTTTTCTTAAAAAAGTTGATTGTATTCTTATTTTTTTTTGAAATAAATAATTTAATTATTTTTTATTCAGTATATGTCTGAATATAACAATTGATGATTACTTAATAGAATTCTCAAATGATACGCCGGTACCAATTTTAGTAATGCAAATTTTATCAAACATAACTGAGGTCATTCATGCAATTTGAAGAAAAATAAAATAGTAGATTTGGATATTTGTCCACAAATTCAACTTTATATAAAATATCATCATGACCAACTTCAGTCATTTGAGTTTTAATAAATTTTGTTTATGATTGTTAATATTTCATGTTTATAAAATTTGCATATGTATTTTGACATTAAATTGGATGTAATTGATAAAGTATTATGCTTAATTTTTGTAAATTATTAAAGTTCTAATACAAAATCTAAAATCGCCTAAGCGCCCGCCTAGGCTGTTGGGCGCAAGACACATGTTCGCCTCACATCCACTGCCTAGCGATTTTTAGAATACTATATATAACTAATCTTAAAAATATCAATGGGTTTTGAAGATGACGATAACATTCAATATTAACAATAAATGTTCTCTCTCGAGTCGACTGAAATGATTTGCTGACAAAAAAATGTCAGGGTGGTTGGTTTTGTAGCCAGGGCACCACGAGGAAATAAATTTTGATTGAGAGGTTCATGTGGTTTTTAGATCGTAGTGTCACAATCTCTGCTTGGTAATAAAAGTTTGAACCAAAACCATTATAACCATGCAGTTTACGCGAACATTACTCTTAAAAAGCCTACTTACTTCACTCAAGAATGTAATCATTAACCAATATTTTTGTTGAAAGTTGAAAATTGAAACAATTATAAATGTGAAAAACGGAAAAATCTAGGGTGATTGGTGTTGTGCCTGGTAGCTATCTGGCACCGTTCATCTGCATTGAAACGTGCATTATTACATATCTCACAACAGATAAACGGTGTCTGGTGGCACCAGACATAACACCAGACACTATAGTAGTGCTCGTGAAAAACCATCTCATATTCTCAATTAAACAAACACATAACATGGAAATCAACGTGAACAGTTTAATACATACAGTCAAATTATAAGGTTGCATGAAGTAGAAAATTTTATTGAAAATTGAGTAGTCCCAAAAGTGACCATTTTTAGCCTTATTTGAATTGAATATGTCATGAACCGCACCTCATTAATAAATATTCACCTATGGTAATTCTCAGGCAAGTTGGCAATTCATTATTACTTAAATTACATAAATTTTACCAACTCGCCAGTACGATTGTGGTGAATGGAATCACAGTAAACTTGTGATGGATGAAATTGGGGGGTTACTAGCTCGGCAGTAAGCTTGTGGTTGATCGAATCACAATAAACTTGTGATAGATGAAATCAAAGGTTAAAAATTTGAACCCCGTCGATGACATCTAGAGGAGGAGGGGTTAAGAAAAGAAAGAACAAAAAAATATCTCAACCACACGGCACACACCCAAAAAGGAAACTGAAAGATTTACTACACATTTGCTACAAATTTCTCAATTTTTACAAGGGACCATTTTTTACTGACACAATTATTGTTCTTCCACTGCACGAACCCACCAAGGTACCAACACTTTATAATGTTTTTACCATTTATATATATACCAATTTAAAAAAAAAAAAAAAACTACTTACCATGACACAAAATTCTACAGTTTTTCATTTTTACTCGGTAGAGAGGAAGAACAGAACAGTGAAGGAGGAGAAATTATTGTAATTCCACAATTGCCCTCACCGATGATCATTTGATGTTACATAATCGAACATGCATTGGGATTTTCATCACTGAAGATCTGCGGTGGATACACGTATTCCATCTGGTACTTTGGAGGGTAATAGTAAAATTCGTTTCTCTTCAGTTCCATTGTTTCTACCTTAGCTTCCTCTTCTGTTTCCCCTGCTCCTGCTGCTGCTGCTGCTGCTGCCTTTGCTTCCTCACCACCCACTGGCTTCGCTTCGCCTTCGCCTTCTTTCTTCTCTCCACCATCTTTGTTCTCATTCTTCTCGCCCTCGCCTTCGCCTTCGGCTTTCTCCTCCTCTTTCTTCTCGTCTTTGCCTTCTTTCTTCTCTTCTTCCTTCTTCTCCGGCTCTATCTTGACAATCACCGCATGCTTGCCTGTTCGCTTGTATACATACTCTACTAACTTTGGTGGATCAAACACTCCTTTCACTGTCACTTGCAAGCTCTTCATATCAGCTTTCGCATCTTGTACTCCTAAATGATAGAAGAATATCAGTACTATTTTCTTTCAAAATGTCGTACAAAACATTTTTGAGATCAAAACTTTACCTTTCATTCTTTGTATACGTTTCTGAATTTCTTGAGCACATGCTTCACAATGCATGTGAACCTTTAAAACCACTGTAATCACTTTAGACTGAAAAAAAAAAACCAAAATTTGAGTAAAAAGATAAACAAAAAAAAAAAAAAAAAATTTGAAGAAAAGGAAAATAATAGATCTGAACCTCTTCTTTCTTCTCTTCAGTTTTAACATTCTTATTCTCTTCAGCGGCCTTCTTCTCTTCTTCCGAAGGAGGTTTCGGAATCGGAGATATAAGCTCTACTTTTCTGTGACTCTTTCTTTGAACTCTATCCAAAACCTTCAATGGATCCGCTGTTTTCCCCTTCACAATCACTTTATGTGTCTTGCAATCAGTTTGAACATCTTCAACACCTAGCAATGAAAAACCAAGCTTTACACATTTAACCAAAATGGAAAAAATCAACAAACAGAGTGTATATATGTATATATATATATATAAGTCATTTGTATAAAAACCTGTATTCACCTTCGAATCCTTTCAAAGATCTCTTAACTTTTTTTGCACATCCCTCGCAATGCATGTAAACTTTCAACACGATCTCTTCTGGTGGAGGAGGTTCTTTAGCTTCTTCTTTAGCAGCTTCCTCTGGTTTTTTCTCCTCATCAGGTTTCTTAGCTTCTTCTTCCTTTTTCTCTTCGCCACCACCAGCTTTCTTTGCCACTTCCTCTTTCTTCTCCTCTACTTTATTCTCTTCTGGTTTCTTTACATCTTCCTGCAAATTAACAACCACACCTCAATTCAATAACAACAACAACAACAACAATCAATTTGGATCAAATAACTCAATCCAACAAAAAAATTGAAGTGTATTAAAATTACCTCGCCCATTTCTGTTTAGTTTTGAAAAAAATTGAAAATATTTCGATGATGAAGAAAATTGAGAGAGAGACTTGTTGAAGTTGAGTGTGTGATGATGGAGATAAGTATTAATGAGAGAGAGGTGTGTGGGGGCTTTAAGCAAATACTCTTTCTACTATAACTACAGCCTTTTCTTGGTCCATCATCAGATCTGAATTCTTTCTCTTTTCTTGGTTGCCGTCTCATTCTCTCCATCTCATATCATCATCAAAATGACGTGGCTTTAAAATACTGCAAAATGGTGGCACGTGCGAATGCGGGATGGAGTGTCACAAACCATAAACGAGACACATGGTGACCAGAAGTCATAGGTTTTTGTCACTTCTAGTGGTGGGGTTAAGTGTCTTGCTTTAACACTATGGGCTGGAAAAGAAAGCAAACCAGAATAATCTAACCTTATAAAATAATTAATTTTGGTAGAAAATACCTACATTAAATAGTAATTAAACTTGAATTAATTAAAAACAAAAAAAGATTTTAAGTTCGACTTATTTTCAATTTTTTTAATAAATACACGAGATATATATTAATAGAACGAGAAATTACATAAATGAGCAATTGCGCTCTAAGCAAAGTTGTGAGCTAAATAGTTGTGCTCACAACTCAAACTATAGAGAAAATATACATATTTTTGGTGAGTTGAAAATAAAATGTTTGTGGTAAGGGGAATGTTTGTAAATGAGTTTTGAGAGATTTGGATAATTTCGCATGAATCAAAATTTGTTGATTATGTGGTAAATCAAGGTCACGAGGTCTTGCAATTTTGAATGTTAGATTGTTTTGAGCATCTAATTATAGTTAAGCTAATCTACTGCATTTTATTTGTTAAGGAAAGTAATCTACAAAAGTAGTTCCTAATGTTCTCTCCAATTTTTTTCTTTCCTATTTTCTCTTCACTCACTTTTCATATTTTCGACTTAAACTCTAGAAAACAAACTCTATGAGTCTGTTTGGTTGCATGGAAAATAGACATGTAATTGACACTGTTTTCGTGAATTCGATTGTGATGCCTTCTCATTAGATTTAGATTTCCATCAGTAGTGAGAAAATAGTCTAATGAATAATCGATTTCCTATCAGTAAATAGACGGTCAAACAACAAATTCTCCAAGACAAAGAAAAAAGATTTCATTTCCCAAAAAAATGGTTAACAAAATTGTCTATATATTTTGTTTTCGTGTTATTATTTGTATGCAATTTGTTTGTTTGTGTTCTCGGCATGTTTTTTTTTTTTTGGCAGCACAACCGCAAGTATAATCTCATTCAATCGCATATTCCTAACAAAATTCGCCTAAAATGGTATCGTAAAAATCATTTTTTTTTTTACCAAATGACTTTCAATATAAATTTGACTACTCATGACAATCTTTTGAAGCACTTTGCTAATGCAATTCATTTAGCACTTCCACTCCAACCCTAGAAGTTGCTTTCTTCAATTGTAGAATTTAGTTGTTTTTTTTACTTATATTTAAAGCCTAATTATAACAACTTTGGGTGAAAATGAAATGGTTGGATGAAATTCTTCTTCTGTCTTTTTTTTTTTTTTTTTTAAGCAAAGAGAAGATTGCTGGTAGTTTAGTCAGTTGAAATGTCTACTTCAGTTTGATGCGCTAGGTTAAAATTTGCATAAACATTTCAATATTTTATGGACCCTTTTATCTTTCCTTTATTTCTTTAAAAAAGAGTAAGCTATTTAGAGGTTATAAGAAAATAATTTTTGATTTTCATTACATAATAATCATTGATTAATTCTTTCATTAGCAATGTGCAGAATGCAGCAGAAATTGATTCCAATCACCAAATAATAGTATTTGTAGTTTTAGATTTTAGGTAAATACATTTATTAGTCGAAAGCGATTGGGGTTTTAGTTGAAAATTTTAGGTGGTTTATGCCACGCGATCAACAAACTCCTTACTCCATGAGAAATTCACTTCGAGTTGATCCTACTGTCCATTAGGGGCTTTGATTTGTTTTTAAAACCTATTAAGGTTAACTGATTGGATTCACCTTCTCTATAAGTCGAGCTTTTAGAGAGTTGACAATTTATCACATTCTCAGCAAAAATATTAATTTTGGGCTAAACCCAACATGCATTTGAGAAAGCTTTATTTTTACGGTTGCAATAATTAAAAATAAAATAGGAGGGTCCTTGAGAGGCTTAATAGATCGGAGTACGCCTTTTTCTTTCAGAAAATTATTGTGAAGAATGAGCAAGGCATGTAATATTTTTAGGGACATGTTTTTTGACATGTTCATGGTGTCATGGCAATCCTTGCTTTTGGATTGCATGCGCATTGTGTAATTTTCTTTCCTTCGTCCTTTGAATAATAATCTTCGTGTTTACCGCAAAAATTAATATTAATTAAATTGATGTGAACGAATATCAAATTTCACACTATGGATCAAACCATTTGGCACGATTATAAGAGATTATTAAATGGACCATGTCTTGACACACCAAATCTCCAAAACAAGATGTCGTTTGTGTGAGGCTCATTTCTATCATCCACACAAGAATATATATATATATATATATATATATATATATATATATATATATATATATATATATATATATATATATATATATATATATATATATATATATTATTGTTTTGAATGAAATATGTAGTCAAATGTGTGCTGGCTCAGTAATTGAGTAATGGTGGATGGTATCACTAGATCATGAAATTGATTCGTGTTGTTGATATATGTGGTGGGAGAAACCTCAGGACTCTTACCGCTACAATATTTATTTAGTTATTTTTCTTTTTAATTTTCATATTGAGCACCTTTTCCAAGAGGTGGTGACCAATTTGTGATTGGAGATAATCTCATTTTGATATTCTCTAATTAACTACATTTAAGAATTGTGGTCTCACTATCTTGAACTTAATTGAAACACTATTATGAGATGTCGATGAGAACCTACTTTTTCTATTAATCCATATGTTATTAGCACTGATTGATGTTTACACCTCATTGATTTAGGTACTTAGGTTGACAAGTGACCCAAAAAATGAACCAATGTTGAAGTCTTAAAGAAACTATGTTCATAGTGTTTTAGTAGAGTTCACGTGGAGTAATGATGGAGCTAATGAAAAACAAAGTGAAAGGTACATTGAATTTAATCTCACCACTAATTATTTTTTTCACTTTTCTTTCTTTTGATAGAAACCAGCAGTTAAATCTTTATTAAAGTCAAGTTGTAAATGATTTTTTGATAAATATATATATCTTCTTATTTCTTGGAATGAAAGAAATGAACAAAAAAAAAATATGCATTTTTTAGTGTCGATCTTATCTTGGATTAGGGTTTGTACAATGCATAGATCCTGATATATAGTTACGATAAATAAATATTATTTTCTTATAACCGTTGAGTTTGTTGTTTTACTGCAGATTTTCTAAATTTATTTGGACCAGTTTTACCAGTTTCTTTTCAGAATTTTGTCAGAATTTGATGTTTTAAGGTTTTTTTTTCGATTGGTTAAGTTGGTGATCTCAAACTAATAATTGTTTTGGCGTAGAGTTTCTCATGTACTAATGTTGTGTGTGTGAAAAGAGAGAAATATAAATTTTTTTGAAGGGCTTAATAGATCGAAACAATATATCTTTATTGAGATTAGGAAATCGATGTGGAGAACGTGTTCGACTTGTAATTTTTTAAAAAAAAAATTGTTTTTAAACACCTTCATGATGTTTGTTATAAGAATGTTTCCCTTATATTTTGTTTTCTTTCTTATCTTTAATAAAAATTTGTGTGTTGGCAATTTTTTTTTATTTATAATTTTATTTTATGTTAAAGAAATGAGAGATTATCCTGATTGGTGTCGGTTTGACCATTTCCTCTACTTATTGGATTGGATTAATAAATTGGGAGACAAAATATAATGTCTAAAAGGAGACTAGAGGGTCTGAATATCATGATAGATCAATTGTAGGAGGTGATAAGATGAATGCCTAAATTAGAAGGACAAGTTGAGTCAGCTTGCCAAAAAATCACCATCAAAATGGACAGGGACCATTGGAATATATATCCAATAGGAGTAAATTTTATTAACTCTGATTACGAAAAAACTGATACAAACATTGAATTTGGAGACAATATTTGATTTTCTAACTATATACACCCCCACCATATAGAATAATTGGCAACCCTATAATACTATAGACACCCCCTATCGTTACATACGATGAATATCGATCAAGATTCCAATATCATGAGCTATAATTTCCTCATTTTGAATTGGCAAAACTGTTTACCAACGCTACATTAAATTGACAATTTTGTAATAACCCCTAAATAATATCATTTTTGTGATGTAACCAAGTCAATACTAAATTCAGGAAAAATTTTGAAAAACAGTTTTACAAATAAAGTGATACACTAAATTGGATTACCGTTCACTTGGAACACTATACTATTTATGGTGATCTAATTATTGTATTATTTTATTTGTGAAACTGTTTGGTGAAACAACACAACAACGATAAATGTTTTGGGACTATTACAAATATGTCAATTTAGTGTAGTGCAATCTAGCGAAAATGTCCCCTTAGTCTTCGTTGTTCAGTGCTTTCGTGCTTGATTTAACATCATGTTATCATATGTCACGCCATGATTTAATAATTCGTGCGACAATATCAGCCCTCTAGAAGACTAGAACCTAGTCTCCACCTTTTTTATCAACACCGGTACTAGGGTTTGGATTTGCACTAGGTTTAGCTTTCAGTCTTTGTCATTTCGGATCAGTTAATAATCTAAGTCCTACTTGAATCATTGTTTTGTGTTTTCTAACTATTATTATTATTATTATTACTACTATTATTATTTTTTGAGTGTAAATTTTTCTCCAAAACAAATTAATTTTGAAATTAGGTTCAATGAGTGTAATCCAAGGGTTATCGCGTCTCTGGATGGTCCCGTAGTTATGTGGATTCCATCTCGACAAATTCATTCCAACCAAAAATTTGATAATAAAATCTATGCCAAAAAAGGTTCAGATTTTGCGTGATAAGTATGCCTTGTTATACATTAATTTAGCGAACACTAGTGACTTGCCCATACTAGAACACATCACCATAAAAAAGTTGTTGACGATATAAATTAAACAAAAATGCTAGGAAATCAACTGAAAAAAAAACATACCACATATTGCATTCCTTAATGGGGTTTGGTAGATTTCAATTTTTTGGTGACAAATCAACTGAAAAAAGCATCCATAACGTAAGATTGTGTAGTGCATAATGAGAAGGTGTAGGTCATTCATAGTACATTTCTTATCCTTATACAACTCTTGCCATTGGAGACTACATTTTTGCAATCCAAATGGTTATGCATTTGGATGAGTTTTTTGTTTTGCAATGATTGTTGATTTGTTACTAACTTGAGCATCGAAGTCTATTCAAAATATACCAAATGTAAAGTTAATTTTGTGCATGTCAACAGGAGTACAAGAGTGTGGTGATGCATGTTATATATACTGATCGGAGATGTTTTTCATATTTTTACCATTGACATTAGTGTAAAAAGAAGAGTAAGGTCCAAATTTCCCATTTGTTTGGGATTATGGCTCCCCTCAACATTTTGCAAGTTACAAGTACATGTTTGGTTATAAGAGCAGCCCAACAAGTGACCCCTTGTGAAATTTCCCAAACTGTAAATAACTTGAAATACAATTCACACCTTTCCTAAAGATTGTTTCACAAACCCTAGCTACAAAACAAAGATCCCATCTTATCTTTCATGGTTCTTGAATATTATAAGCCCCATACATGTTTGCTTCAACCTACCTAGCTAAGTTGGTTATGGAAGTATGGGTGGGCATGCATTTTGATGTTCTGTTGAGCATGTGTGAAGCAACATATATGGTGAGTGGTGTACTATCTTCTTCTTCCCATAATGGGGGACTAGTAACAAACATATAAACATATATAAAGGTCATCATTCATCAGTACAAAGTTAAATAGTATGGAGAGGAGAAATAGTTGACCTTTTATGTACCTCTCATCTTGCTATATGAAGATGGAAATGCATGATGAGTTTTTTTTAGGGTTTGACTGAGTTTTCTCCACTATCAATGGTTGATGATCACTGAGGAATTGTTGCATTGATCGATGTTTAAGGAAGGATAAAAGATAACTAGCTATTAAGCATCCGAAAATATTGGGATAAATCAGGTTTTGTAACTTGGTGTGATCTTGAAAGAATGATGAAATTTTCAGAGTGTTAAAACTCATTTCCTTATGTGTATCTCGACGCTTTTAAGCTTGTTACGTTAGTCATCCTTGCTCAAAACTCTTAATGATCTGGTCACTTTTTATTACTTCTTTTATAATGAAGCTGCGCTGCTAATCGAAAAGCTTTTATAATTAAGCTATGATCTTGGGGTTGGAGTAGTGTTCTATCTCCTGAAACCACTTAATCCCCCAAATAATGAAGTTTCGGGCTCTCCCGCGTTACACAAATTCACTCGGTTCCAGACAAATCCTATGTATTAGCATATATGTGTAGCCTTAGGGCACGCAAAGAAATGTCATTCCCTTGTGGCAGCTTAAATGAATAGTTTTTAATAAAAGTTATTATGAAAAATACTAATAATTTGGTTATAGTTAATTAGTTTTTGTTACCTCGATTTGTAGCAATGACATTGTAGTCTATATATTGTTTTTAAGTTTCGGGGCAAAGTCGTAATGTACTCCTGAACTAGGTTATAAATCTTAGGGATGGGTAAAAATTGATTTAAATTCGGTTAACCGACCGAACTGAAATATGAGTAGAAAGAAAATAATTTAAATCGAACCGGTTATAAACAGTCGAAAATCGGTCTACGATTTTGAACCGACCGAATAATAATCGGAATAACTGATTAATTAGATATGTATAAATAAATAAATAAATAAATAACGTGTAGATATCAATCCCTGATTAGTGCAACAAATGCACTATAGTACGCCCTGTTGCACTGAATTACCCCCATTCTCTCTCAATTTTCAATTTTTAGTTAAAAATTGGGTCTGTAAAAAATTGAACATGTTTTAATGAAATCCTTTTAAGTGTTTGAGCCTGAAATTTCAGCCCAACCGAACCAAACCAATCTGAAATTCGGTTCAACCGATTTCATCAGTTTACAAATACAAAATTCGATTTTGGTTTGAGTTTTGGGCAAACCGAATTAAATCAGTTCAGAACTCAAAACCGAACCGAACCGAACCGACATTGCCCACCCATAATAAATCTTTTGACAAGTACTAAAAGTCTAACATCCCATGATTGCCCTTCCCTCCCATAGGTTTAAATAAATAATAATAAATTTAAAAATTTTAAAAAAAATTAAAAGAAAAAAACCAACAAAGGATGACCTAATTAAATATTTTCAGTGGATCTCTATGCCCAGTACTCTATTATTGGGCTTAATTTCAAATGGTAAGTGCTAAATCCATGGAAATTTAACCTACTTGAGGTGACAACAAAATCGAATCGAACCGACATTGTCCACCCCTAATAATAATAATAATTTTTAAAAAAAAGTTAAAAGAAAAAAACCAACAAAGGATGACCTAATTAAATCTTTTCAGTGGATCTCTATGCCCCAGTACTCTATTATTGGGCTTAATTTCAAATGGTAGGTGCTAAATCCATGGAAATTGGACCTACTTGAGGTGACAACATGGCTTCATATCTGGAGCTTTACAGCCATTGGTAGTCCTTATTAGACCCCTCTTTAATCACTTTCCACATTATCATTAATTTGAGGTATAACATGGATGGGCCCAGCCCAACCAACGTTTCCTCGTGGCCGCGTATCCCCCTATCGAATAAGCCCCAACATTTCATTTTGTGATCTTGAAATTGCACCTGAACACACCAACAAGATTTGAGTGATGAAAATTGAGATGACAATTGCTTATTGCATAGCCTCACATTCCTCCTCATCTTCGATGTGTAACATGGTACAATTATTTTCGGGAAGTTTTAATTCGACGTTTTGATTAACTTGCTAAACTAATTGGTCTTACATTACATGTCTCCTTTGATTAGCTTATCAAATTGTCACTGAAATTTTAGATATTATTAAGGTTGTTGATTTGGGGCCCAAGCACCGGAATTAAGGAATAATTAGTTGTACTCCTAAATGTGGCTTGTCGAGGAATGGGCCTACATGTTCTGTACAAAAACGTAGCTAGGCCCAATAATAATTTCAAATTGGGCCCAGAGTTCTTCCCAACAGCTTCTTCAATAGGGAGATTGCTGTTGCTTTTTCATGATGATGAATTTGGAATGCGTATTTGAGTAGGGAGTATTTTTCTGTTTTTTCTTGTAGAGTTCAGGGTAAGTATCGTTTTTCATTAAGTTGGTGGTCTCGTATCAATCCCCCTCGTCTTACAGAATGGTTGTGGTGTAGGGTTCTCCATACAGTCATATGATGTGTTTGAAAGGAGAGAAAAAAGAGGGTCTTTGATGGGCTTAATACATCAGAGCACGTTGTTTATTTGGATATCAAGGAATTATTGTGGAGAATGGGTAATACATGTAATATTTTTAGAGACGTGTTTTTTTACATGTTTATGGTGTGTCTTTGCTTTTGGATTGCGCCTTGTGTAATTTTTCTTTCCTTCGTCCTTTCAATAATAATCTTTGTGTTTTACCGCAAAAAAAAATAAAAAAAAAAGATTTTGAAAGCTCGATATCCTGAAATTTTTTATATGAAAAAGCACCGATCACTTATCTACCCTAGAAAATTAAATGGCAAACGAATACACATTTTAACTTTTCACCTCCGTTTTAGGCTTTTAAGAACACTTGATAGCATTTTCGAGATGATCCGAAAGACGTCTAATCACCTTTAGGGTTTATGATATAATTAGATTGCGAAATTCTAAATGTCGAGGGAAAGAGCGAGGAAACCAGCGAGGTAAACGAGGTGGCGGGGGGTGAACCGTTCACCCCCCTCGAGATGTGTTCCACGCGCGCATCTCGAGGGGGGTGAACGGTTCACCCCCCGCCACCTCGTTTACCTCGCTGGTTTCCTCGCCCTTTCCCTCGACAGATAGAATCGCTCTTATAGCAATAAAATCAGAAGCTTTGCCAGAGAGCCAAGCCGACAGTACCAGGCCCGTGCCAGGTCGGTCCATCACTATCCATCATTATAGAGATGCTGAAAATGGATCCATCTTTAACATGATGGATGTTATGGGCCGGCTTGACGCGGGGCAAACGCTGTCAGCATTGCTGTCTAGAATTAGGGTAAAATAGGTGACAGATTTTCTGAATGGGCCAATAAATCTTTCGGTGGGACAATCTTGTCTTATTCAGATAAGATTTGCACTAAGAGGGACATGATTTGATCTGACTATTACCCACAATGGCCATATTCAAGAATGGTGAATCCGTGAATGCCAGTGGTGAATGATTTTAAACTGTTCAACTTATAGTGACTATTTCCCCCTATTTAGAATCTTGGATGAGTTTGTTTAGGCAGTCAAACTTTAAAGGTTTTTTTTTTTTTTTTGGTTAGGTTTGGGTATTTTTATTCTTTTATTTATAATAAATATTATTTTTATAAAAAGTAGAAATGTAAAAAACCCAAAACTTTGAAAAAAAAAAAAAAAAAAACTATAAAATCTGCCTGAATTGGGGATCCTAATTGAGAAAATAACACCTGATTTGCCAGAAAGTTTTGGCTTTAATGAGACCTTTAGTCTCTTTACTCAAATCTTGGGTATGACACAAATTTATGAGTGAAAATATCGAAGTGCGTGGAAAAAATAGGTTGGATTGACGGAGTGTATGGTTAATTTCTTCTTTTTTTTATAGAAAAAACTACATTTTTCTAGTTCCATATGACCATATCAACTGCTAGTTGATGTATGATGGAGTGTGTGGAATAATTATTTTTTTCATGAGGTCAATCCATCATTCAAGTTTCAGTAACTGTCGTAAACTTTTATATTATTCATTTTTTATCGTGTATCAAGCGGAGTTTGAATTTGAAAAAATTGCTAAAACACTTTGGTGGGTAGTCTGAGAATCAATGGGGTGTATCTGTGCGAGTGGGACTTCTTCCTTAAAAAGGCTTATTGTCAACTGGACGGAATGGGACGGGGCATGGAAGCAACTCTGGCACACATTTAGGCAATTAGGAGTGAAAACCGAATATTCGGTTCAATTTTTCACCTAAACCGTGAACCGAACCGACTTAGGTCAATTTTAAAATTTTCAAACCGAAATTGAACCAACCATTAACAAAACCGATCTAAAATCGAACCGATTCTAATTTATGCAAACAGTAACCAAACCGAACCGACTAAAATAGAACCAAAACCGAAATAAACTGAACTGACCGACTATTTTACATATTATATTATTTATATATAAATATATATATTTATTATATATATTCGGTCAGTTCGGTTAAAATCACATAAAAATTGAAAACCGAATCGATCACTTAGATTTTGAATTTTCTAAAATCGAACCAAACCGAAAATAAACTGAACCAATATGTTCGGTTTTGATTAGTTTGATCAGTTTTTTGTTCAGCCCTATAACCAACTCTCCACTTGCGCAACAACATTGTTTGTTAGTTATCTGATTTGCTTTTTTTAACTATGCTTGAACAAAAGATATGAAACTTCTATCACCTAATTTAATCAAAAGATCGATCTTCAGTCAATTGGGTATGAGTTCTGTATAATTATGTGTTTAAGATGATTTATGTTGTATCTGGTTTCGTAGTGTTTTCGATTAGTAAATTAATTTAACCAGTGTTCCTTTCTCTTTCCTTATTAGTTTCTTCTTAATCACGACATCAACTCACATTCTCAAATTTTCATTTCCTATTTTGGATGTTAATGGCACTTTTAAGTATTTGTATGGTAAGTTGGGATCTTGTATGAAATCTGAGCGTTTAGAAGCCTGTTTAGATAGAGTAAACAAATAAGTAAGCAACTTTTGAAAAAAATACAAATATGACTAAATGCACAATCTTGTGATCAAGGAATGTGATTTTTTGAAATAATCGAAATCTGAAATATTGCTAAATTTTTATGAAAAAATAAATAAATGCTATAATTTTTATATATTTTAACATGCTATAATGTTATTTTAGTAGTAAAAGTTTGTTATGTGATTGATTCTTATGTAATATTCAGTTCGCATGACATTACGAATCGTGTGAGATTTTTTATGTAGTATTTAAAAAATCAAAATGCATAATTTATAGTGTTAAATTTGAAATTATGACTAAAATTTATAGTGTTAGATTTGAAATTATGACTAAAATTTAAAATCAGAGATCCGACATTAACTCAAAAAACGAAATCACAATCCTTGCTTTTGATGTGTCTCTGCTTATCTCGAGTGAGGCTAAGGAATAGTATGAGTCTTTTTATACAATATTTAATAATTTTAAAAACATAGTATATACTATTAAATTTAAAATTACAAGTTGATTTTTTTTTCCAATACAAAATGAAATATTTCTTAAATAGTTACAGCTAGTTCATAATGGTTTCTCTGTAAGCGAGCTCATCCCGCTCTTGGACTTCGTTTTCCCTGCATTTACTTCGGTGTAAATCTTCACATTGTTGTGGCTCGTGTTTCCGCCGCATGGCGATAGCACGATGTCCACGCCAGAGATCTTCCATGGGAGTAGGTTGTTCAGGATGTATGTGGTGGTGGCGACTACAATTGGTTTCTTCTTGCCGTTAGTGTATGTGCTTGGTGGGTTTGCGAGAGGGGATGATCATGCGGTGAGCTCCGCGATACCGCATTTGTTCTTGCTTTCATTTCATATTCACTTAGGAGTTATGCTATTAATGCGGCAGAAAATCGGTCAAAAAGCGCTTTGCAAGGTTGGACCGAAACGCACAAGGTCGACTCAGTTGGCTTTAAGCGGAACCAGTAAAATCGGTCAAAAATCAGCGAGTCAGCAGTTAATTGGCCCAGCTGACTCGCCGATTTGTAGGTCTTTATATATGGAAAAAAAAAACCCTAATCGATCTGTTCTTGCCTTGGTTTGCAGTTGACTGAAGGAGCGACAAGATCTAAAGAATAAGAAGAAGAGAAGTATATCTGAATCATCAACCTCTTTTCCTCCCTTCCTTCAATCGAAATCAAGTAGCTTGCTGCTAAATCGATTGATTGCTGCTGATTCTGAATCGATCAATCGAAGACGACGACGAAGAGATTGGCTGCTAAGTTCCCAAATCAGGTACGCTTTCCCTCTCCTCCCAGTCCATTCGTTTATTCTATTCGCTTTTTCCCTCTACTGAGATGTAATTCGATGATGACAAACTTTAAGGCTTGTCATTCTCATTATTCACCTTATTATTCATGCACCTTTTATCTAAAGGCTTGTTTTTCAAAGAACATTCTCAGTGGTTGTCCAAGAGTTTTCGCCTTCGTCAGGTTTGAGAGCTTATGCTGCATTTATCCTTCCCTAGATGTCTGAGACTCATTTTTCTAATGGTTTCTTAAATGCTAGTTTTGATTGTAATGTGTTTGTGAGTAAAATATATCTGATTTGTTCCAAAAGAGAAAAAAACTCTGATAAAGTGATTATGTGCGAATGAAGAGAAAAAATATCTGATTTTGCAAGTTGCAACTCTTGACTTCTTGCTCTTATTGCTTGCATTTCTTGCTGTTGGGATTACTTCAATGCCTATGAGTTGCTAGTTGTTTCTCTTGCTTTTTTTGTATTGGTTGTTTGCAAACAAGTCCAGATAATTATAAGTGTTCCAACCTGGATAGTTAAATTTATTTAATTAATTAGTAAAATAATACATGACTATGATTACATATTTACACATTTTTTATTAATTATTTATTTTGTAATCTATGACTATGATTAAATTTTAAAATATATATATTTTGAAAAAAAATTGTCCGCATAATTCTGCTTAATCCCACATAATTATGAAAAATTGCAATGCGATCTACAACCGCGCATTAACTGCATAGCTTAGGAAGTGAAGAAAGAAGCCTAAAATTAGATGGAAAATGAAAGCAATCAAACATGTTGAATTGTGTTATTTGGCAATACAAAAGAATTGATTTTGAATAGCTATAATATGACAAAAGACATTAGACTAGTGTATTATCTGTGTCGTTGGTAAAACCACACTGTCAGAGTATGGTTTAACTTTGCCGCTTCCAAATTAATTCCACTGAAACTGTTCCAACTTCTAAGAGCTTCAATGATAGTGTAAAAGATGGCTAGTTCTGCAACTCATATGAGACTTGGACCATTGTATAAGGGCTAATAATGTGTTGAGAGGGCTTTGTTTCGGGAATGATTCATATGTTGGGTTTGGGCTTCACTTGACACTGGAATTTCTGACTTGTTTTCGTCTTAGAAGTCAAACAGAATGAAGTTTGGGCTTTAGATGGGAAATTTTCTTTTTCTAATCCCGTAGCCTCTATCCCACCTCAAATGTTATCAGCAGTATTCGAAACTTGAACCTGTGATTCTATTCAATATAAGCCTAACGCTGCTGAGTTGATACTCCATTGACTTTAAATGAGATTCAATTAGATAGTTTTTAAGGAATGATAATTGCGGAAGTGGGTAGACACGCCACAATTTCTTCCTGTTTCACAATTATCTTTCTCTATTCTCTGTGCTTCACAATTTTTCTACGTGCAATAAAAAAATAACTACAGTTCCTAGTATATATAGGAACAACAGTTTCCTGTTTCACAATAGTTTCATGTTTCCTAGAATTTGTTTTCTGTTCAAAAAACAGTTTTCTGTTTCACAAAACAGTTTTCAAAAGTCCAAACAGTTTCCTATTTCAAACAGAAGTCCAAACAATTTCCTGTGTTCACAGAGTGTATCTGTATCTCTAATCACATTCCATACAACTTTCACCTAGTTTTTTTTTTTTTTTTTTCTCTTAATCCACTCCAAGGACCCGACAGTGGATGGTCACACTGGCTCAAAACTAGGGGTAGGCACGGGACGGGATGGGACGAGATATACCCATCCCTATCCTATCCCGTTCATACGGGATTGGGACGGGACGGGATGAGAAAAATCTCATCCCAAACGGGTTCGGGACTAGACGGGACGGGACGAGATCAGCGTGCTAATCTGAAAGTTTTGAGCCTGAAAGCCTGGAACAGTCTTGAGTCTGCTATAAAGCAAATCATGTTAAGTAATTCAATGCCGGAAATTAAGAACGATGGAATTTTCTATATGTCTATAAGCTACTATAGACAATTAAAATATTCTGTTGAATGAGTTTCCAGTATTCAGTGAACGTGAATTTATGATTCAGCTAGATGCTTCATTTTTGCAGTTTTCTATGTCAGTGATCTTTGTAATGATCCCAATTTTTTTTTGTGTCTGGTTTTGATAATTTGTACTTGTGTCTTTCCTCACAACTTGAGCTTTTAACAAGAAATGAGTATTGGCACACTAACAGAAAATAGTGTTAAATGAAATGTACAGAAATGGGTATTGGCACACTAACTATGAAATGAGTATTGGCACACTAACAAGCTTTTAACAAAAAATGGGTATTGGCACACTAACTATGAAATAAAAATATTAATAATTAGTATTAATTAATTAGTTCGGGACGGGTCGGGATTGGCGGGATTGAAAATATACATTTCATCCCATCCCATTCTAGATCAGGACGGGACGAGATCGGGATGAAACTATTCAATCCCATTAAGACCCGAAAAAATCGGGACAGGACGGAACGTGATCGCGGGATGAAATGCCCACCCCTACACAAAACTAATGACATGTTGCACTGGTTTTTGCACGATGAATGTTTGGGGTTTATGGATCTCTTAGCAGTTAACACTATAGTACCGAAAAGTCGACTAGATAAATTCAATGCATCAATGCTTCCATAATTCATCTTTGTCGAGCATCTAGTTGTAATCCCACTTTAAACCATATAATTATGTGTATACAATAGCATCCAACATGATTGGAAACTTTAAACTTTAGAAAAAAATTTGGTTTTATTTGATGAATTGATTATGAGTGTGTTGGTTTTATTTATCTGATTCACATAATCTTATATGAATCCACAAGATCTTTTACAAGTATGCTTTTTTTCTTTTACAACTTGCTATATTACCTAAAAATAGAGGCTACTGCTCAATTGAGATCCGGTCTATCACGAGACTTTAGTGTGGCTTAATTGGTTGTATTAACATTACGCCGAAAGTAGGAACACTCAGTTGGTGAGATATGAATGGATATCGATGACAACGTAATGTAAATGTTGAAGGAATCAGGTCGTTTGTTCGGTGTCTTGTCCAAAATGTCAAGAAAAATACTAGGAAAGTAAGTTTTTGCAATCAGAGTGACGTGATATTGAAAGAATTATGAAATATTCAAAGTGTTTATGTATATCTTGAGGTTGTAAAAAAACTCTTGTGATGATCGACACATCATCCTGATTGCAAAACTTGATTCATAGTCTTACTCAAATGCCAAAACCCAAGGTGTTTTGTAAGTGAGTTTGAACCATTGTTTATGCAAGCTCGTGTTTTTTTTGGGTTGAGCTTTTGATGAAAAATAACTTGTTCCACCCATTAATATGTATATTATATGAAAGAAAATGTAATATTGTCATTCTCAATGTGTCATTAGCCGATAACAAATTATTTAAAACTATTAACGAAAACCTAGTTTATATGCTCCTAACATTTTTTTTTTTTTTTATAAATTGGATCGTTGATCATTTTTATATATTTATTTATTAATTCATGTTCGAATGCTACATGATTAATCTTATATTGTTAATCCAACAATTCTAGTCAGTCAGGTTTGATATCAATTTTTTTATCAAAATTTTTTTTTTTACATTTTTTTATCTATTATTCTTGAAGCACAACCACAAACACCATTTATAGAAGGGGTAAAAGTGTAAAATAAAAATCAAAACTTAACTCAAAAGAGGCTACCAAACCTAGCTGACTATACTTGCTCATAGTCAATGACAGAGCCAGGATTTTTGTTGAAAGGGGTGAAGTGATGAATCGTAGTTAATTAATGATAATATAATAATTAATTATTTTAGCATAATTTTTTTTATTTGAACAATACATAAATAACTATATATGTATACAAAATTTCATCTAATCTATGAAGGAAGACAATTGATTCAATAAACTACTTTGTAAGAGCATAAAAGATAATTAATATACGATGGACAAATCAAATTGATATATAAAGTTAAGGGGCAAAAAATAATTTCTAATGTAAAATTATATGTTTACAAAAAAATTGAATTATTTACAATTTTTCCTATAAAAAATAGCTAATTAGTGGTTGCTCCAACATTAATCACTCTTGCAGTCTCTTCCAAGTCTAGCAGTCAACGTGCATTGTCTGTTAAAAAACTCATGTTGATAACCAAATACCCTTCAAACAATAACTCATAGATAAATCACGAGATACAAACATGTATCTTGAAAAAAAATTAATGGGTCAAATTTTTTTATGTATCTCAAAAAAACCCTATGAATAAAATATAAAACTAGATCTCTATATATGAATTCATCTCGAAAAAAATACTTTAAAAATCTTATTTTTCCTCAAAATAGACAAGAGAAGTTGAGATTGCTGGTCACAATGGTGAAAAGGGAAAATAAATCAACCATAAAAAAAGGGGTGAGGAAAAGTGGAAGAGGCGGGACAAATGTTGGTCTCGCAATAAACAAATGGAGGGAGCGAAAAAGAAGAAGGGGTGGAACGGAGTCGTCAGCGTCGCTGAATGGTGAAATAAAAGGGTGGCGCAAGTTAGCGTCGTCAACGTCACAAAGTGGAGAAATCGCAATAACCCAAAATATATATATATATATATATATATATATATATATATATATATATATATATATTTTTTTTTTTTTTTTTTTTTTAAAAAGTCCCCCACTTGACCCCAGGTGGATCCGTCCCAGCTCATGGTTAATTGAATCAGGCACCAAGGCTAATACAAGGCTTTTAGGTAGCATAAGTCATTTTCAATAAACTTGAAAAAGAAAAAAGAGGTTATCCCAATTATAGTAGTGGAAATGAGTGAATATATGCCTTTTGCATCATATAGTATAAACACTAGATCGCCAACGATCGAATTTGAGGGCATTGAAATATCACGTAGATTTTAGGTGAATTATTGTTGTTGTTGTTATCATTGTTGTCGTCGTGGGTCAAGTGTTTAGTCTATTTTTGTAATTCATAGCTCAAACTAAAACACTTTTGTGCCTAAACTTTTTCCCCCAATTAAAAAGAAATAAAATTAGATAATTAGTTACTAAGAGTACGTAACAAGGGTTTATTTTCCAAAGAAAATAGCTAATTAAACATATCCTAATGTTTTGGTAATAAGTTTGAAATGAAAAAAGTCTGGGTTTTGAGTAAGATCTATGCAAATCATTTCTGTAAAAAGAAAACAATTGTTTCATATAATTTGCTTCAATATTACATCTACCAATTTCTAGCTTTGCGCATGTATTTGGAATCCATTACTACGGAAGGAAGAAATGAAAGTTTGGTTGGGCAAAACATTTTGTTCAAAAACTCTCAAAGATTTGATGTAGAAAAAAGGAAAAACCATTACACCGAAAAGATTGATACTTGTCATCGAGCTCACATTTTGGAGGTTTTAATGGACTCGTAACTATCTCTGGTAGTGGTGGACATATCTTTCCACGATCTTGATTCCGTTTCGTCCCGAATTTTTGGAATTTTATTGGGATTGATCAATCTTATCTCGATCCTGTCTCGTTCCAATCTACAGTGGATGAGATCACGATGAAATTTTCAATCACGTCCCACCCCGAATCGATTTTTTTAATATTTAATAAGAAATTGTGAAACTATTTATTGACATGACTTTTATTTGTTGTTTTATTTATGAACATAACTATTTTATTTTACAACTAGATAATGAATCTAACTCAAACTTTATATATCCTTTTTTTTTTCGTCTTCCCAACTCTTGACAACAATAATGTGTGTTTCTCGAAGTTTTTAAATAACAAGCCCAATGATCATTTTCGTTAGCAATGTATAAAAAAAAATCAGTAAAAACTAATGAAATGGAAAAATAATAATCAATGGCTTAAAGTTATATAACTATTCTTAGAATTGTATGTTTGGCAAATCCAAAATTTTCAATCTTGCATATTAAATTTTCAATCTATCATTTAGAACATGATCATCCCGTCCTGTCCCGTCTCGAACCTGAACCCGTTTGAAATGTGACAAGGTCGGGATAAGATCAATCCCGTCCTGAATAAACGGGATGAGATAGGGATGAAGTTCATCCCGTGTCCACCTCTAATCTCTGGCATTTTAAAACAACATGATTTTGTAGATTTATGAGAGATTAAATTTGTACATTTAAGTGTGTTTGGTCGCATGAAAACTTATTCTATGAGAATTTACAAAGAAAATCACTTACATTTAAGTTAATTTGATATTCGTTCACCAATCACCATTAGATTTTATGATCATGGTGATAACGAAAGTCTTATAAACATACGAATCACTCATTGATCCTCCCAAAGCATATGACTCTCAGGATAGGCGTCGTTCTTTTCCTCGCCTCCTAAATTCATAATCCTATAAAAATTTCATGCAACCAAACACGACCCAAAGTTTATTACTCTCGTAATAATTTTAGGAATCTATAGTATTTCAAACATTTTATTTTTACTATTTCTTTTTATTGAAAAAGACCCGAATTTTTAAGAAAAAGTCTTGTTCCTGGTTACTTAAGAAGCAAACCAGCTCGCTTTTTTTAACAACAAAGGAGAAAGACTAGAGAGTGTATGTCTGTCTTTTCTCCTCCCTCTTTTCCCCCTCAACTCTCTCTCTCTCCCTCTCTCCCTACCTTGTTCTCCAAGAAAATGAGATAAAAACCTTCATTTTCTCTGTTTCTCCACTCAACCAAACCCTAAAAAGAATAAAAAGAAATGAAGAATCCGTACCACAAAAACAAAGGCAAAGTTCATCCCTCACCTTCATCTTCATCTTCCTCTTCAAACTCTCATACTACCTCAACCAATGCTAAAGATGCTCTATCAGTTCTCAATCTGCTTCCTGTAGCGATACTCGCACTCGCTTCGACCATCTCGGTCGAAGACCGAGAGGTCATTGCTTACCTCGTGACTAGGTCACTCAACACCAGCAATCCAGCTTCGATTATTGAAGACAAGAAGAAATGCAAGAAATCTTCTTCATCAAATCCTAATAGCAACTGCAGTAGTAACAACAAGTCTCAACCTATCTTTGATTGTGGATGCTTCGATTGCTATACGAGTTACTGGTTCCGCTGGGGACTCTTCGCCTAACCGAGAGCTTATTCATCAAGCTATTGAAGCATTTCGAAGAACACTTGACCAACGGAGAAAAGTCTTCGATGATGACGAAGAACAGTAGAGGAGGAGGAGGAGGAGGTAAGAAGAGAGACAAGATGTCAAGACGTTCATCTAAACAAGAAAAGAAGACAGAGCTTCTACCTCCGGCAGCTCCGGAAACTACACCTCCGGTTGTTTCTGAACTGCTGGCAGTAGCAGTAGCAGTAGTAGTGCCGGAAACTGAGGTAGCTCCGATGGTGGTGACAGAGTACAGCCAAGATGAACACCACAACCAGGAGGCGGAGGTGGACGGACAACTGACACAGGAGGCAATGACGACGGCAGTGCAACTTGTTCCGAGCAGCAATCACAAGGGAATGGCAAGGAAGCTACTACCGGACGTGATGGGTTTATTTAATTCTCGTATATGGAACCTTTGGAGTCCGAATATTTAAATTTTCTTCCTTTTTCTTTTTTTAAATACCGCACAATGTAATGTGTAGCTAGCACGACGAACCTTTAATTCCCCAAATACCAGCAAGGAACAATTATTGCTATTTCTCTTTATTTTTATATTTTTTTTTTCAAAATGTCGTCAGAATCCGGTCATTCTCACGTCGGGTTTGTAGTCGCCGTTGAGCTTGCTTTAGGGTTACGGTTTGGTAAGGACACCGTACACTGTGGCTTTGTCACTGTTGGACATTTTTTTGAGTCATTATTTTTTGATATTTTAATGGTTGGTCTTATCTTGGATTGGAGGAGAGGTACACGTGGGCAGGGGATTGATTGGAAATGAATCTAAGGACACAATCAATCAATCTTAAAAAAAAAAAAAAAAAAATTTATTGGGTGAGAGAAGACAATCAGTGGTTGAGGAGTTATATTTAATGGATGGATAGATTTGGTGAGGAAGAGGAACTCTTGTGAATGCTGAAATGGACATTTAATTTTAATCCATATGACATGTTTGCATCATATTGAATTAGGGAATTAGGAGGATTGTGTACTATTTTGTTGTTATAGTAGGAAATGTGTTAGAAGGTGAAAAATTCTAGGGGTCGAGGGAGGGGTCGAGGGTAAAGGGAGCGAGCACCCATTCTCCTCGTGATGAGTGTTCGCGCGCATCTCCAACGCGATGCACTCATCCCGAGGAGGATGGATGGTTACACCCATCCCGAAGAGGATGGGTGGTTACACCCATCCCGAGCTCTGTAGAAGGACTCGTTAGAAGGTAGAGCAGTATGGGATACGGGATTTATTGGACAATCGATTTGGTTCACTAAGAAACATATATATTCTTCTGAACCAAACCAGCACAACCAGAAGGAATGTCTGGCTAATCTCCATGGAAAACCTCTCTCAGTACCTCAGCAAACCCCATTTAAATGATATGGCCATGTGTGGAAGGTCATGGCAAATAAAAGGAAAGCTTATCTAAGATGAGAAAGTGGAGCAGTATCTTGGTTGGTTGTTTGTTTACATGAAACCAAAGAATATATATATTACAAGAAAATATAAAATTTCTTTCTTTTTGATAAAAGATGAAAAAGTTTTTGTGTCTTCTTCTTTTACTTCAGACTTGCTGGGGACAATTGGACAAACAACACTACACTGGCAATAGCAATATTATTGAGCTGGCCTGCCAACGTTAGTACATCTCATGCAGACTTTGTATCATGTTCAACTGTTTTCTTGGGAGAGCATCCACAGTTGAATAATGCATCAAACGAATCATTTGGGAAGGCTATGAATTTTTGACACCACCAGTTTTCCTCAAGGACACTATCACCTTCTATTGTAGTATCACTTTCCATCTTTTTGAAGCACTCCGCTGCAAAGTCTAATGATATCACCAATATAAATATATATTTATATAAAAAAAATACATTATTACCTCTCTTTTCTATCTCCAGGAATAATCACCATTACACTGCCTCATTCCACCACCACCACACGCTGTCACGCCTTGCCACCACTGCCTCATCTCGCTCCGCCTAGCCACTTTCTCATCTCCTTTCTTATTCTTCTTCTCCTATCTTTCCGTTTTCTATGTTTTCTACCCCTTCTTCCTCTATTTTTCTTCTTTTCTTCTCTTTGATCCATTTTATTTATTATTTTTTTGCTCTCACAGCGGCTAGTGCTAGTCGAGGTTCCCTATTCGCAGGAGGAGAAAACAAGGTAGTGCAATAGGCGGTGGAGAATAAGGGAAGATATGAGAAAAAGAAGAACAACAACATCAAAGGAGAAGAGGAATAGAGAAAAGGTGGTGGCGGATGGTGCAGGCGACAGTAGGGCGTACGGTGATAGTGGTTGTTGTTTCTGAAAGGATAAGAGAGTAAAAGAATAGGAACAGTGATGAGAAATGAATTTATATTGGTGGTATCCTTCAGCACATAAAAAAAACTGGGGTGGTGTCATTCAGTAAAAATGGTGGTATAAAAAACAAGTCATTTAGAAATTATATTAAAACTATAAAATTAACTGGACTTGGAAATATGCATTTCAATGTGGAAACGAATCACCTGGATGTGAATACAACTCCCTATGCACATTTCGATCGAGGATGTTATAGTTAGTGGTGGGCACGAGACGAGATGGACATCATTTCTATCTCATCCCGTTCATTCGGGATCGCGACGGGATAGACTCATTCCGACCTCTTCCCATCCCTAACAGGTTCGGGATTGGACTGAATGAGATCAGCAGACAATAAAATTTTTGATGTAAATGTGCCAAGCATGTGTTCAATTGTACAAGTTGCGAAAATCAATTTGAATTTTTGCTGAAAGTCTTTTATACTTAACTTGTAGAGACCAATGGATATAAGAGCTAAACATTGAGATTTTCAATAATGTGCAAAAGAAATAAATCTCCAAGCTAAAGTTTATAACTACAACTAGATAAATAGTACAACATGTAAAATATTGGGGATTAGATGTTAGAAAAAGGGATGGCCAAGTGTGAATGAGAGAAAATATAATATTTGATATAAAGAAAGAATTAAACTCTTAAAAATATATTAAAATTAATAATAATAAATATTTTAAAAATCAATTCGGGATGGAATGTGATGGGCGAGATTGAAAATTTTCATCTCGATCTCATCTCACTCTAGATCGAAAAGGGACCGGACGAGATCGAGATGAGATTGATCAATCCTTATAAAAATCAGAATGGAATGGAATAAAATCGAGACGGGATCAAAATTGCGGGATGAAATGCCCACCGCTAATTATATATAGTTTATCTGATTGCATTAACTTGAAGGAGGGAAAAAAAAACTTTAAAAAACAAATATTTCTCATTTTTGGTTAAGTTCAAATCCATCTTGATAAACTACAATTTTGGCAGGAATGTGTCAAAATTTTGGACTAAATTTGTAGCCCATTTGGGCATGCCAAAGTCCAAATATCTTTTAAGACTATTCAAAGCCCATTTAAAAATGAAAATGGCCAAATGGGGCAATCTGTACGTTGTACCACCGCACCCAAACACCAAAAAAAAAAAAAAAAAAAAAAAAAAACTCCAGCCCATTGCAGAGGGGATTTTGAGGGGAGTGAATACAATTACAATTGCTGCCCAAATTGTTTAGAGTGTTTCTAGCCTGGTTTTGGACCATAAAATGGATTTTTGATGTTCTAAGAGCATTCACAATAGCCAGGGGCGTCCCAAGTGTCACAATTATTTTTTTGCCTAGCCAAGTGAGGTTGGCAAGTGTAAATAATGTAGAGTATTTCACATTGTTCTAGATAGTTCTCTAGAACCTTCCATAAAATTTCATAGGATTTTAGTCCTTAGATATTTCTAAGGAAGTGTGTAGAAGTTCATTTTAGACCGTTAGATCAAATTGATTACCACCGTCCATTGAGGAGGTGGAGTTGTATAAATAGGCTAAGGCCTCATTTGTTGTAATCACCTCAGAGAATTCAAGCAATACAAGTTCTAGTTCTCTTAAGCTCTCTTGTGTGTTCTTAGCTTGCTTAGTTTTTCAAAATCTAAGTAAGTCTTTTATGGGCAAGACTGACTAGCTTTCTTTAATAAGTCGGGGCAAAGTTTGCTAGTGCCGCACGAGAAATACTTGTGAAAAGAAAGTCCGTGACAGTTGGTATCAGAGCCAGGTTTGGTAAGGTTGGTGAAATCATTCTACACAAGAGAATGTCGTCAGAGGTCAACAACCCATCAATTGCCAACAACGACAAAGGTGGAAAAGTCTGCAAGGACAAGTCGAATAACATGATCGCTGTGATGGATGAAAGGTTGGCTAAGTTGTGTGCCACCATGTCCGACTTGAGGGAGAAAGTCGAAGAAATGGACCAACGCATCAAGAGGAAAACGTCCAATGGGGAGGACCAAGAGCTCCGGGAAGAGATGCAATGAGCCTTGAACGCAGTAGTGGACATGGTGTCCAAGAAGATCGAGTCCCTTGAAGCCCAAATTGTTGCAAAATATGCGGAGATGTATGCTTACAGGGAAAAAGTTGAGAAGCTAGAAACTCAACTCAACGTGTGTATGGTTGCGATAGCCAATGGTGGGACTACACAAGGGACAATCACCCATAGAGTCGAAGCTCCCAAACCTAAGGCCTATGGTGGGGCAAGGAGTGCAAGGAAGATCGACAACTTTTTGTGGAACATGGAGCGCTACTCTCTGTGTGTATGAAGCATCAAAGTACGTAGTGTGTGTATGAAGCATCAAAGGTACGTAGTGTCTCCTTATATTTAAATGATGTTGCTACAGTTTGGTGGCGCAGAAGGTTCGATGATGTCAAGAAAGGATTGTGCACCATCGACACTTGGGAAAAATTCTTGAAGGAACTCAAGAAACAATTCTACCCGGAGGATGCCGGAAACGAAGCTAGGGCCAAACTTCGTCGCCTTCAACTTTTAAAATATTTTTAACATATAATAAGTCTTAAAAATATCAATTATATAATGTATAATACAATATGTCAATTGTTCATTTAATTATTTATACATGTCTTTGTTGGTGTAGTTATTAGAAGTTTATCTTTTTTAACAAACGACTCGAGTTCGATACTCTTCGCCAACAATCTTGAGTTCAATACTCTTCGCCAACAATTTCATATGTAATTGTAAACATTAAAGAAATGAAGTGTTTGTTCACAAGTGGTATAAAACATACCATTAACCAATTCTAACAAAATTTGAGCCTCATATAAACAATTTTTTCTATGAAATTGTGTTAGGATATTATTTTGTTTGCAAATTTCAATTGTATTTATATTCAACTAAATACTTATCATAATTATTTTGTTATTATAGTTATTCTGTTTGTTTGTCCGTTGTTAAGATTATCGATATTGTGACTTTATTTTGGCTTAAAATTGGAGTACACTGGATTCAATTTGGTATATGCAATGTATTTTTGATAGTTGTATTTTTTATTAGTCACTGGTTTGGGTAGAAATTTTTTTTCGCTCTACCCTTGATAACTACTATTATTAACTAATAATTATTTATCATTTCGCTCACTTGATTAAAATCCTGGGTTCATCACTGTGCGTGAAGGCTTTGGAGAGTGCCACATAGAAAAAAAAATTATAAAGAAATTTAGAGTGGGCTAACTGGAACTTGGGTTGCTATGGATGCTCTAAATTTGATTCTTACACTACAAATGTCCAAACTCCAAAGGTTCGCTTATGAGCTTTGGGTCAATCGATAAAAGGTTAACAATAAAAAAAAAAAAAAAAAAAAAAAGGAGTTGCTATTTGGTTCGGTTATCCCAACTAATTATTGCACCAATATTTTATGATGTTTCAACTTTGTTACACCAACCTAATATATGTAATAGGAACTAACTAATTTTTATTACTAAAAATCATTTGATAGGAGAATTTTCTCGTTTAGAAACATTAATTAACACTTAAATGAAAAAAGAAATGTAACTATTATCTAAAAATAAACCAGTCAAACATTCATTAAATTTCACTGTGTTCATCAACCATAGAGGGGTTGACAAAACTAATATTTATTAAAATAATAAATAAAAAAATACATAATTTCACAATTATATTATATTAAAAAATTACATTTAAAACCTAAAAAAATCTTACTTCCAAAAATTTAAATCAAGAAAATTTTATCATTAAATGATATTTATTGATTAAAAAAAATGGTAAGTCCGTGTTACATATTTTAAGTTGGTGCAAAAAAATTGAAACATTCCAAAATATTTATGCAACAAAGAGTTTGTGCAACTAAACCAAATAATCGAGTACACGTAACAACTCTCTTAAAAAAACCCACCATGCATAAATTATAAATGTCAAAACAATCACATCGTTTGTTACAGTCTTAGCCATATCACGAGCTTCTTAATTAAAATGCCGATGACATAATAAAGTGCAACTAAGAGCTAAAAATTCTTCAAAATAGGATTAAAAAAATGGATTGTTGCCAACTTAGATGATCTTTGTTGCCCTGAGATACTGATCTAGGCAATTTATATTGAAGCAAAATCTCTTTCTATGCTTGCGATTGAGCTCATTCAATAACTTCCATTGCGGATCTTAGGGTGTGTTTGGTTATACGGAATCCTATGCCATGAGAATTCATGAGGGGACCACTACATTTTAGGCTAAATTGATATATCACTCCACATCCACCATTTGATTTTGTGATCAATGGTGGAAATGAAAGTCCCATGAACATGAGAATCACATGCCTTGGGGGGGCCAAGGAGTGAGATTCCCATGTTCATGGGACTTCCATTCCCACCATTGATCACAAAATCAAATGGTGGTCAAATGGTAAATGTGGAGTGATATATCAATTTAGCCTAAAATGTAGTGGTCCCCTCATGAATTCTCATGACATAGGATTCCATGCAACCAAACACACCCTAAGCTCTACCTGAAAACTGCTTTGAAGTGTCGCTCCCAAGCTCTACCATATTTTATGTGATAGCCCATATTGTCTATGCATGTACTTAGGATGGTATAATTGTGATTTGGGTATAAATGAGTAACTAATAATGATGGTTATTGGTATATTAAAGCGTAATCATGAGCCAAATGTGTGATGACTCAGTGATTCAGTAATGGCAAATGATATCACTAGGTCACAAGGTCGAACTCAGCCGAAGTCATAATTCATACCTCCTCACAAGGATAAACAACACAACTACTAGTCTCTGATTACGAAAGTTAAAATGGCCCATGCAGGTTTCAAACCCGTGACCTTCGCATTATTAGCACGACGCAATGGAAATTGATGGTATATCGTATATCGAAAATTCTAGGGATCGAGGGAGGGAACGAGGGAAAGGGGCGAGAGATGGGTAGAAGCCACCCATCTGCTTCGAGATGAATGACATTGCACATCTCAAACCCGATACGCTCATCTCGAGGCAAATAGGTGGTTACCCTCCATCCCTAGCAAAGCTCATCATATATATGTATTGATGGATTTTCAAAGGAGTTTGTCTGCTTTTATACGTTTGATCTGAGATTAGAGGAAGATACAAACACTAGTTGTCACTAGTCAGTGATATCAGCCTCTCTATACCACAGTGGGATAATTTGAAGATGGGTGACTAGTTTTGTAGTTTGTTGTTTGTTTGCACTGAAAAAGGGATCCAGTTTTTTCTTGTAAGATTACAAATCACTTTTAGTCCCTACAAACTCTCATTTTCCATGACATTCCAGCTAACTGGAACTGATAGGAAGCTTCAAGATCATGCATGGAGTAAGTGAGATGTCAAGTAAAAGACACGGCACATATTTTTATCTGCAATCAAAGGTCCACCTCAAGATATCAACTTCACTTTGATCTAGGTCTTGCCATGACAGGGAGGCCCAAAAAAATCAAACACAATCTTAGTTCTACCTTTTTATAGCAAAATTTAATTTACCCTACTAGCTATCTAGATAGTAGTAGTATGAGGACATGCTTGACCGATGCCAATTGTTCATGTTATGCATTCAAATAAGGTAATATGACCTAAATTAAACAGAGTAGTTCACATCCTGGTTACCAAAATGATGAAACTATTGGAGATGTTGGCTCCACATAGCTTTACATCAAAAGTATTGAGCAACATCACATCAATTATATAAATGATTGAATATATATCAATAAGTAATAAAGTTTTTCTAATTAATCAATTATATAAATTATTGGATATATCTTCAAGCCTACAACCCCTATTTTTCTAATTAATTCTTTGTAAATCAAAACTTATATTTTAAGCTATCGAAAATACTAGAAAATTAAGTTTTGCAATCAGGTAACGTGGCGTTATTTTGAAAGAATGATGTAATTTTCAAAGTATTTGTGTATCTCAAAATTGTAAAACAACATCTTCTGTGACGTGTCTTGAAAGAATGATGTAATTTCCAAAGGGTTTGTGTATCTTAAAGTTGTAAAAAAACATCTTCTGATGATGTTACATTATTCTGATTGCAGAACCTAATTTCTTACCTTCACCCTTAAGCCACTATCTAGCTAGGGATTGTACGGTCCCAATAACACTAACAATAATTTTGATGTACTCAAAGTACCATGAGGCGGAATGATGCAAACATAGGGCCTTCAATTTTTTTCAAAAATTCTAGACAGCATTGTTTGAGATTTTTTTATACTTTTACCCCTTAAAGAGGAGAGACAAAAAATGTAAAAACACCAAAACAAAACCACCAAAAATATCTGACTAGAATTACTCATCTTTCTTTATGCATTTGGAAGAAAGCAAGAAAATCCATATAAGATATTGTTTGTTCCTCCAATAATTCTAATTTTGATGATAAAAAAAACCCTGACTTGATCCAAGGCTAATCACCATACCCTACCACTCATGGGGAACATTTTCACTCATCAAATCTCTATTAAATTTGGTACAATACACCTAAAACCAATATATTTTCTAATCTTGATACATCAATTGTGAGCAATACCCGCCATCGATGTTGTTTCAGTATTTGGTATGCATAACTGATAATGCCCATCATATCAAAATGAATAATATTGTATGAATATTAAGCTCACTCAAATTATTCATCGGCCTAAATTGTTCATGTGTTTATCCACAGTAGTACCGTGTGAATTTATGGTGTAGTTGTACAATTGGTATCCACTGATGTATATTGTCAACGATCTAAAACTCTCGTTTTCACTTGATATATAATTGGATTCGCTCTCTCTAAGTTCGAACTTTTAGAGAATTGACAATTTATCATGTGGTATTAGAGCATTGGTTCTCGGAGGTCATGTGTTCGAGTCTTGTCCAGCACAATCTCTACAAGAATTTTCAGTACTTGTGTTGTGGGGGGAGAGTCTTGAATATTAAGCCCACTTCAACTATCCATGGGCCCAAATTATCCATATGCTTATTCATGGCATTACCAAGTGAATTTACAGTGTAGTTATATGATTGGTACCTATGTTGCTCATGACCCGCTCTCCCTTTCGCTACAAGTTCGAGCTTTTAAAAAATCAACAATTTATCATGATATCATAGCATGATCCACGAAAGTTATAGGTTCGAGTCTTATCTAGCGCAATCGCTACGAAAAGTTTCGGTATTTTCCTCTCAGTGCGTGATACAACCATGCCATGTAGTCAGGCGTAAGCGCGTGTATGGAATACATAGCAACTTGTGGAACTATAATAAACCACTCCTTTAGCACACATGATTTGGTCTTGGAAAAGATACACCCAACACCAAAAAACTTGTAATTTTCTAATTGTTTCTCTCTACCGACTGAGCTATGCATATGGACGCTTCTAACTACATGCACAGACCAAACCCCTTCATGTCAGCTGTCTATTCCTAAAAGCCCTGCTTTTCAGTTCTCACTCCCTTATTAGCACTTATTAGATCTTGTGTTATCTGTGCTTCTTTTCAACACCAACTGTGTTTCATAGAGAAAGATCAACATGAAGGTTAGTCAGAGATTCCATTGAGAGCTCAAGTGTAACAAGTACTACTTGTGTTTTCTTCATATCATTGATTATATGATGATCATCATCATGTTATGTTATTGGTCTGCAGTTACTAGGATGGATGCATCGGAAGTTTCGGCAGAACAGTGGAGAGGCTTTCACAATTGGTATTTCTTCCCCTTTGATCTTTTCATTAGTCTTGACATGTTCATGGTGACATAGCAGTTGTACATCTTTAGGCTAGGAAGTTATCTTAAATGGGTGCTTGAAACCATAACAAGTTTGCTTAAACATGAAAGAATCATGGAAGATACTGAAATCAAAAAAAGAAAACCTTGACAAGTGGGAATGCTTAGAACAATCTACCAGTAGTGCATCACAGGCTTTTGTCACACTAGAAGAACAACTGAAAATATGTTTCTTTCTTTGAACTGAAACAAATGCCATTAAGCAAGACTTCTTCTACTCTTCAAACAGATGCCATTAATCATGAACAGTTAACTATATAGAACAGGTTATTATAAGCAAGGATTGTGATCATTTCACCCTAAATGCCGTCGGCATGGTTTGAATCCTGGACTTGTAATTCCATCCGCTACAAGTATATCACTGAGCTGGTACTCCATTTGTTGCATTTTGATTTTAAGAAATATTTCATTTTATGTAGAAAAAGGTAAAAAATTTCGAAAATATGCCAAACATACATAAATATGCAGAAAAGTAAGATATAAGTAAATTTACCTAATAAACACATTAAATATATTAAGCCTAAGTATACAAGTTTCCTTATAAATATAATTTTCTTCATAAATTTTTAGGGTTTGCACGAAAATACAAGAATCTACAAAAAATGACAGTTGAAAAAATGTAATTTGCTTCATAACTTATTGAATTTTACACAAAAATATCGAAATTTACAAAAAAACATAAAATAACTCTTCGAAATAATTTACTTTCCAATTTTAGTACTGTAAAATTCAAAATCTCAAAAAAAAATATTTCACGAAATTTCGTAAAATTACGCAAAATCACATTACTTATTATAATTACACAAACAATTAAAAAATATGTAAAAAGGTCATGCCAATTCTAGTGATCATTGTGAGATAGAATCCTTTGTACTCTAAAAGCAACTTATTAAAGCTATGTTTTGGCTGAACCAATTTGAAAGTGGATTAAGAAGGCATGTTTCCATTGACAATACTACTAAATTAATAGAAATGGTTATTCTTGTCGAACTAGAGTAAAATGTTGGCTAATAATAGAAATGTAAAGGGAGCAGCTGACACCCACTAACATCCCAATTACAGAACAACTCTTCCATTTCCGAGTTTCAAGTTTTCTAAGTTACAAACACAAAAATAGACAAACATCACAATGGAATTAGCTATTTGTTGGAGTAATTATCAGATAAGGAGAAATTATGTTCCAAAGTTTTCATGCACAGAATATGGGACTGGAGATTAGCGGCCGACCCAAGATTTTAGTCAAAGAGGGGCAAAATGGTAAGGGATTGTTGGTTGATAATCAGAGTTATCTGGAGTGAAGCTAGAAACTTTTCTACTCCGGACTAATAACTTCACAACAAATTTCTACTAGTAATCTACAAGTAAACATTAAAATCAAAAATATAATTCTAATTGTATTCCTCGTGAACTTAATTTAGTACAAAACATTTAATATGTACAACTATAAAAATTACATTGTATATATTAAACTGAATTAGAAACAATATTTAAAGTCAAATTGTTGTGTGAAGTTATCGACAATTTAGCAAAGCAAACAAGCCAAATGACTAGAATACATGATTAAATTATGAAAATCTAAAATGTTATAATATAATAAGATCTTAATTACATGTTTACAGAAAAATGGAGCATTATGACTTACGAGACAATCCAACCCCCAAATTTTATAAGTTGGATAATAATATATATTTTCGTTGAGTTTTACGGTTTGTTTTGGGTTTCATACTACTTGTGAACAAACAAGTTTTTATTAAATTGTAAATAAAATTTATTTTAATGTATCCATATAATTGCATAAAAACATCTTACAAAAAAATCTTTTATTATACGTAAAATCAAACTTAGGTCATTATTAATGAGGTCTTAATAACAAACCATTGTACCAAAGAGTTGATATGTCTCGTATTGAATAAAGTTTTATAAGATCTTGATTGTATGTCTATATTAAAAAAATTACAAATGTTAGGTGCATACAAGGTTTGAAGAAGATAAAAATGTTACGGGGATGTGAGGATTTTCGTTAGGCAGCCTATCGTCCTTCTAAAGGAAGTAGGAGTAATTATTAATTAGGAAGGCATCTTCTTCTTCTTAATAAAATGCTCAAGCCCATCAGTGTAAAACAACACATTATCGTCATGCAATAATGCAAAGAGAGAGGAGTTTCTTCTTAATCAATAATGTTTCAATAACGCGTTATGAATCAAGGTATGTCGTAAACTCTTAGTTATTCAAGATCATTAGATGTAGTGAATTTGAGTTAAAGATGTCGTGTAATAGGTGCAATCGGACTTTTCCTAGCCACTGAACCTGGTTGTATATTAATTTGGACATCCTTACTAGTTTAGGCACAAGTGCTAGCTTAGCTAATAAGACCTATGCAAACTTTGTTGAAGGCATTTAAAAGTAATTTGGTAAAAAAAAATGTGGAGAGAAACTCTGCACAAAATGATGTTTAAGTTCTAAATCTTCCCAACGGTTTCGTCAATTATAGAAAATCAAAATTATAAGAAAATTTAACAAAACCAAATGCTGATATGGTGATTTCAGGGAACTCCTGCAATTGTCTAACGGGGCAGCCATCACTGGAGGAGCAACAACACAACTACCATACTAAACCACATTACCCTTCCAGACCCTCAACAGATTTCCACAAACAAAATCTTTTTCCCAAGTCTTTCCAGGAAGAAGTGCCAGACTTCGAAGATGGACCGACCTTCGAGCTCTTCCACAGTCTCCTTACAATTGGCACACTGGGTTCAGACTCAGTTCTTGCTGAATCCGAACCTGGAACTCCAACCTTCGCCTCATGTTTTGAGAATGTAGCTGAAAAAGACACGGATGAAACGGAGAATGACTTGAAGCTCATCAATGATGAGTTAGAGAAGGTGCTTGGGGCGGACGCCAAGGATGACTCATGTGGGAGGACTAGCCATGTTAGTGTCATCACATTGAGTGGTAACGAAAATGGATTAGGTGTTTGCCCACTCCAAGGGTACCTATTCGGATCACCTGTTGGACTGCCTGAAACTACTGCTAGCAATGTGCGGAAGAAAGAACATAGGACTTCGTTGGGAGAGCTGTTTCAGAAGAGTAGATTGGCCGAGGAGAAATCAAAAGAAAAGAGAGAGAGTGACAAGTCTGTCAAGAAGAGCATCAAGCGAATGCTCCGGAGCTCAACTGCTGCTACATCTGATTCAGTTTCAGCTGACAACAAACTCAACAAGGTATGTCAGTAACATTCTAACTGTTGCAAAACATAAAATTGTCAGTATAATCAACATGGAACTGATGTGAAATACTCCTGAATGATTTTTAATGTTCCCTTATTTCTGTGTGAGATTGCAGCTCTTACAAATGTTCCACAGAAAAGTCCATCCTGATAACACCACAACTAATACCAAAAAGGATACGAAGCACCTAAAAAGTGGTAGCAAAAACAACACCCCCGATGATGCAGGAGGACATGACTATGGAGATCGTACTCTCCCGGATGAAGACATCGTAATGATTCCTAAAAGATCAATCTCAAAGATGCGACAACACAAAAGCCAGTCAAATCCTCCTCCCAGTGCAATTGGAGGCAGCGTATCAAACGGGAATAGGGAATGCTGGATCAAGACTGATGCAGACTGTAAGTATTCAGTAGCCTTACATTACATCAATTATAACCACCAGATTCATCGCACTCTCACAGAATGACTTATCGAGTCTAGTTCTTCAAGTCTGATAACTTGGAATTATATATGTACTATAACTGAAGATCTAACTTGACTGACCCCAGTTTTCTTGGTGTTGTAGACTTGGTGTTAGAGCTGTAGAAGCAAAAGAACTGTCATGGAATGGCTAGAGCCCAGCTTCCTCATGCAGTATGAGATGATACTACCGTTAAATATGATTGAGATCCACTCTACTAATATTGTGACTAGTGATTATGTTTTCTTGATGATGTATCAGAGAAGATATAAAACCAGTATCGTGTGATGGTGTATTGAAACTTCTGCTTCTACAGAGAAATTCCTCTTCCTCTCTAATATTAAGTCCGGGCTACACTGCTTCAAATCTATTAACACCATGAACATGTAGTCTATTGGGTATGTGACTACACCATCTCAATGGATCTCTATTCAGCAACTACTGAGATTCCTAAATGCATTCATTTCAGATAGGTATCATGGCATATCACTGACATTTCTAACACTGCAACCACCTTCTCTATCAAAACAATTTTCGTCTCTATAATCTTATCTACACTCATTGCTTTAATTGCAAATCACAACCGCATCTAGATCAAACAACAGGCCTACCATATCATACTCTTCCTGCAAGGTCTACACAATAACTTGCTTACCAAAACCTATATAACCGTCAACCTTCTGTTTATATATCAAATAAAAATCCAAAACCTATATAACCTGTCAAATAAAAATCCAAAACCTGTCATCCAAAATGAAAATCAAGCTGCGCTTTGGCCAATTTAACCGTCTACCTTCTGTTTATCGATTAGCTGATACAGTCTCTGCCACTTCATTAAACTTGACACTCTTTCAACTCGATTGTTTCTGTAATCATTTGATTACATAAGCGATAACAGTTCTTATCCCAGTACCTCCAAATACAGTCCTTATATCTGTTCTATCACAAGAATGGGTAACTAAGTCCATAATATTACCTAGTGAAAATCCTATAATAACGCCCATCTTTTAAGAATGAGATTTTCCATAGAATTGAAAATTTTCTTTATAGCTTATTTTAGGAGATTACGGCCCATTTTAACTATACCTATAATACATAACACATTATGAAACTCAACAAAGACATCAGGTTTCAGAATACGTCTGTATGTGTGTGCTTTGGTGATCATCTGCTCCGCATTTGACATGCCACACAATTGTAAGCTTCCAGTACAATATATTATGAACAAATGTCATAAAGAACAAATAACTAAATGATTCAAATTGACAGCAGTATACAACAATTTCAAATCCCTGATACAAGTGTAACCTCCATGAAACACATTTTAACATATGAATGGTTTTTAGGCCCTTCCATGATACACAGTGGGTAGTAAAGGACATACTGCAAAAGTCGCAGAGAAGTTACAGCTATAGAAGTCAGATATTTCGAATTTTTTTCCTTCTACTTTTTTGTATTTTGCATATTGTACATATCCCTGTCCCCTAGTTTGTTTTGTAGCAAACAAATTTTTCAAGTACGAAAGCAAGCCAAAGTGTACCACCAAACTCATAAGAAAATTCAAATGTGGAATAAGAGCTTCTCCTAGCAAGTACCGTCCATGTAATTCACCAACAACTCCTGAACCATACCTCGATCTGCAATCCTTCCAGCCGCACCATAGATTGGAGCAAGTCCTCCATTTATTGGACCTGGATTTTTCTTTACCTAAAACAAATGTAAATTATCAATGAGTGGAAAACACTTCATTTTTAAGTACCATGTACCTTGGCAGTATCACTAAGCCCATCTCGTGCAAAAACGCAATGAGTGTCAGGTGAATCCAAAGACATGAATAAGGTCTTATGGTTATTTCCAAAATCTAAAGGTTTTAACCATAATATGACTTTTTCTGATGAAAAACAAAATTACCTTTATTGAATTGCCATATCGTCTAGTCAAGGGTCCGCACTCGGTTTTACAGGGTGCATACTTCTCGGCGTCCCTTTGATGCACAACTTATTGGTCTATTCTTGATTAAATTACCCACATAAGATCAGCTAGATTGGGATTGTCTTGTTAGTGTGTGTGTGTTTTTTTCCCACTTGTTTCCTCTTTTCCATTGAACCCATACTTTGTCAAGTTAAAACTAGAGAGTAGCGAACCATTAAAATAAATGACTACAACATGAGCTGGTCTTTGTGTATCCACCAAATATTTGTGGGTGACAGGTTCCTACAAGAGTATAGTACAAGGCATAACAGAAAGGCATCCAAGGAGTAACTAATCCCTTAATTAATTTCCAGTTTTGTTACTCGGTTCAGGTTATGCTATGCCACAACCAAAATACGTGCTACCATTGAATAGATGGTGGCAAAGAACTGAAACTCAAAGAACTTACTGTTTGCACGGATTCCTTCAAATCTCTCAGGAAGTCTTCAATAACTGGAACATGCTGAAGCGTCACACATATATGGATGCTGATGCATTTAAACAATCAAATTGGTCAATCTTGCAGTTAATAGAAATCTTAAGTAGAACAAAATCAGGCTACAGAAAAAGAAAAAAACCTTCTTTTTTTTACTAAAGTTTTATTTGCAGAACGAGATAGACAGAGAATCATGATAAAAACAGGTGGTCGTTCAGATCAATTACAATCCTATGAGAACTTTCTGTTTTTAGAGTTCATTGAGAACCATGTTTCGGGTTTAGCCTAAACTCATCTCTATTTAATTGAGGAGTAATTCTATTCTGCCTTGTTTGGATGCCTCTTTTGGGTTTTTTTACACTTTTTACACCTTCTCTTTAAAACACAACCACAAACACCATCTGCAGAATGAGTAGAAGTGTCAAAAAAACACAAAAGAAGCACCCAAACAAGGCAGCGTAGAATTTTTCTTAACTGAGTTCAACTAGAAATGTAATTCTAAGCTCAGTTGCTGACTGCAACTTTAGAACTCATTGTTGGCTCTACCATCTTAGCCTTTCAAACTCTTTAATATGCTGATTTCGTGGTTATATTTGGCAAAGCTTGAAACTTAAATTTAATTAACATGGCACACAGACCATGAAGAAAGATATACATGATACCATTTCAAAGGAATATGTCAGTCCAACACTTAGGTTCTCCAAATCCTTGCAATTCTGTAAGATGAGGTGTTTATATAGGCCTCAGGAACTTTCTCTTTACCCTTTTCTAAAACTGCTATATATTTGAAAAAAAACAAATGCTGAAAAAAAAAATGGCACACCTGTTAGGCCTCTGCAATGCATTCAAATGCCAGCCTTTCGATGACATTATATCATTTACTTCAAAATGTCAATATCTTTTGAGCCGAACGCAACAACAGTCATATCTGGCCTTCCAACGATAAATAGCTCTGGTATGTCCTTTAACCTGCAGAACAAACTCAACAAAGTAAATGTGATTTTCTTCTCTCTTTTAAGTACAACTACATAGGTACAATCTAAGCACAAAACTACAGTTCCAAGAAGAAAATGTCACTGACCCTTTCTGTAAACTTTTAGATGCTTCCATGATCCTACTTGTGTTTTCCAAGTATCCTACAACAAGACAGTTTTTTGCCACATAATTAGTAAGAAAGGTGGGAGGAAATTAAAAAGGAAGCCTCCAAGGATCACAATGATTTATAACCTTCTTGCCCTAAAGCCATCATGGCCGCCCAAGCACCAGCACTTAATCCCCCAGGCCTGCTTCCGGCTATGGTAGGAGAAATATAAAGACCCCCTGACCATTCAGTAACTGCAAAAAAGAAGGGAATTTAATATGATACAACATTTGTCACCGACAAAGTACAAGTTAACCAGTGAGATAGATTTGCAGAATGAAAATAGAAAAATACAGATCAGATGTAAAAGTTGATAGACGCATTCATACCATGACGCCATCTATAGTAACTTGACTGTAAGCCCATGTCAATCTGATTTGGTTATTCATATTCTAAACATTGTATTTGAATACAACACATTCTATTGGTGTTCAATAATCAAAACAAGCATTATTCAAATCTCACAATTTTACAAAAGGTTGAATTATTGGAAGCACCTGCTTCACTATTATGATGTCGTGGAACACATGCCCAAATATTAGAATTTCAAAAGTAACAATGTCAAATAATGGGTATGTCTGCGCCTAGGTGTCAATGAAACGCACAATCCTCAAGGTAACCCTACCTTAGAGCAATGCGTAAATAAATAAAATTCACAAAACAACTTCCAACATATGCCCGGATCAGAATAGAGAACTATCTGTGAAAAAGACAAGCGCACTGAATATTTGAAAACTGAAAAGTAAGAAACTCACCAGCAACAAATTGGTGCTGTTGAAGAAGTTCAGCAATAGCCATAAAAGAGGTCCATCGGCCAATAGAAAATTACAAAAAGAATAAGCACACAACTTAAAGAGTAACAAAATATATTTTAAAAAATATACACTTGTAATTTTATAAAATACAAAGCACAAGTCTTGAACAACTTCTAAGATAAATATAAAAGTACAAGCAAGATTACATAAGTGTTCGATAAGGATTATCAATTTAAATTATATTTCTGGGACAAATTAGAGTTCATAGACATATAGGTAGAGCTAATGAGTTTGATAAGTTTTATTCATAACCTTTTGATCAAACATTTCCAATAATCTAAATTGCCTCTTCCATATATTAAGAAAATTATAAATTTAAAAAAAAAAAAAAAAAAGATATGTATTACTAAAAATTTTGAGCCGTATGATTGTAGACCCACTGGCCAAATACATTTCATAGCATGCAAATATCATAAATAATAATAATAATAAGAATTATTATTATTAAATAAAAAATACCTTTCTAATGTCATGATTCCTGTAAAGAACTATACTTGTTCCCTTGGGTGCCAACCCATATTTATGAACATCAGCTGATATCGATGTCACTCCTTCAACTGAAAAGTCAAATGGTGGAATCGGATACCTAGATTAAAAAAAAAAAAATCCAAACATTTAATACCAACATCAAATATTTACTTCTGTAAGTTTGAAATAGAAACGGAGCAGGTAGACATAATGTATGAGCCTCATATCTACATTTTATCTACTTATATTGCATTGCTCTTCTGCGAAATGATTAAGATATGGACATTGACGTCATTGACGCATGGCCCATCTGAAAGATGGCATGCTCAGCAGGATGGTTATCTATTGAAATTTATTAATCAATAACAAACATGGTTTACCAAGTAGTATCTCAAACTGACCATGGCTAGATAGTGCAGGCATTCTTTTAATCGATAAAACAGATAACAAATGTATTAATAACGGAAAGCGAGTGAGAAACTCGCAAAACATTGAAATGAAACAACTGGAACAATTGAAAACTAAGTCGCTCAACAGCACTTTTGCCAAAGGTCCCCAAGTAACTCCCCATGACCAGAATAAACCCTTGATTTTTATTTGCAACTGTTGAAGATCCACTATTGCCCTTCAAAAACCCTTGCATTTCGCTCTTATATCCGTCAATATCAGTTAGAGGGTTGCAGACATACAACACCTTTTTACCAAATGTCATACTTTTTCAGGATACTTGCATTCTGGAAATTTAATCATGCATTCAACTCAAAGCTTTGACTCAGATAAAAGTAACATGCAAAAAATGCAGAATGATGGCGACAAGTGACAAATTTCAAATAATTTAATACAAGCAATCAAATAATATGCAGACCTTACCCAAGTTTACGAGCAAAAGGCAATACAAATCCACCAAGACAGAGGTCAACATGCAAACATATTCCAAAACTCAATGCTAACTCTCCAAGTTCCTGCATTAATGAATTCATATAAGCAAGAAAACACCCAAGAAAAGTTCTATAAGAAATCAAACAATGCTTGAGAACTTCAAGATATGCAGAGGCAGTCCATTTCACATACCTCAATCGGATCAATAATGCCATGTGGAAAACCCGGAGCAGAACCAACAATCTGAGAATGCATTAGTTTTCAGGTCCATTAAGATTGCAAGGTCGAGGGGCCAAAAGGTGGAATAATTGTGATGTAAACAAGTGAAGATGTTGTAATCGAATGAGATATTTAAGAAAGAAATAAAAATCAACATCCTGATATGTTTGGCTGGTCTTATTTCATAAGAAAAACTTTCCTGTAAACTTTAAAAGAAGATTAGAAAGAATAAAAAAGAACAGTGTGTATTAGAGTTACCATAACAGTGTTCTTGTTAATATATCGCCGGATTGCTTTAACATCCGCTTGAAACTCTTTGTTAACAGGTACACGCCAAAGCTTTATTTTAAAGTACTGTGCAGCCTTATCGTACGCCGAATGGGCAGATTCAGGAATTATCCTACGCACACAGAGTCAGTAATTATATGATCGCATGAAGAAGGAAAAAAATCCTACAAAAATAGATAGATTATAAGAAAATAAACTCACATTTCAGGTTTTGTAATCCCTTTCTTCGCTTTCATATAGTCTCGTGATGATTTCACCGCTAATAATATACTTTCCGTACCTCCTGATGTCATGTTGCCACATATTTGACCTCCTGCAGCCTTTTCTTTACTTCCAAGCAGTGCTGCTGTCATTGCAACCACCTCACTCTCAAATCTTACAACACTTTGGAATACATCGAGATGCAATGGATTGGTATGTGCAAATCTGAATACATATGTTCAATACTTGACATTAAAAGCTTACCAATGTGAGCAAATAACATGCAACAAACTTATTCATTCAAAGATTCTTCCAGCAGAAACTGGAATTCAAATATGAGAGAGAAGCTTAGAATTACAGCTGTGCAATTAAATATCCAGAATAAATTTATGGATAATTTATAAAATGTACCATGGCTTACTAACATTGAGTATGCTTCATTTATCAAATTAAAATGTCCTCCTGATTCGCTTCCACCAATGTATCTGCATATGTAAAATTTTGGTGATATTAGTTCCAAAGCTGAATATGTAAACGGAAAAGTTGTTGAGTTTTTATGCTGCATAAAACACATCATAAGACATCACAAAGTAACATACACTGTACCAGAGCATTTTCCTTGCCAAACGGCATCATTCCCTTTCTCTTGTTTCAACTTCTCTATCACTTCTCCTCCAAGTCCAGCCCTTGGCAACTCTGTGCACCAACCATCCCTTTTAGATTTACTACCAGACTGCATCTTATCTACAACCTGCTTAGAAAGAGACTCACACATCACCTCTCCGAATTGCAAAGACAAGAAGACATATAAAGATAAACACGAAAAAACCCGATAAAGTAATTGAATGATTAAAGAGAAAGAAACAAGTAGATTTTAATTGAAATTTTTTTTTGTTAAGGCAAGCGTGCCGCCGGTGGATATAGAACCCAAGACGTGGGGTTAACCACCACAGCCTTAACCATCCAATCAGGCTACCATTGGCAGCAGATTTAATTCATTAATAAAAAAATCATGAATTAATTTCCAGATTCATTCAGACTTCAGACATTCAACTCACAACCATTCATGACATTTATGGCACGCCACCAGACCTCGTGTTATAAGTTAAAAATATTAAAAGACAATTAACAAGGTTAGTTAAGAGTATCTTGGCAGATGAGATAAGCATTTGAGTTCTACTAAACGCCTTTTACTTGTATCATGTTTATGTTTCAGGGAGAAATGGAGTATAATATCATGTTTAGGAAACAGGAAAAAAACAAAGTAACAACTAACATGGTAATCTCAAAATCCAATTTAATTTGTGCCAGTAGTTATATATTATCTTATCGTTAATAAAATCAGGGAAGGCAGAGGCCCTACCTCTACCAGGAAGTAGAACAATAAGGGATGTCTTAAGAAGACTTCTAAACCCCAAAATCAACAAATATTTTGACTCTTCTAATAAACTGGTTATTCTTTTTGCCAGACCAAGGATGAATACTGTAGATATCCAAAGATATTGTGGTTGCCCCAGCCACATATATCATCCAAACACTGAAAATTATCGTGATATGTATTTTGAAAAAAAAACACTAGAATGGGCTAAAAGGAGATAAATAACAATCGTGCAGAGTACTTTGGTGCCAGCTGCACCAATAAAAGATATACATTGCAATATATCCCCAGTGTATCAGAAAAGCTTAAGTCATGCTCTAGGCTACTGCAATTAACTAGTGTTAAGATCTTCCAGTTAGCTTGTAGTTGGAATTTGCTCAAAAGCGACAAGTAATTGAAAGTGAATGACATCCCCAATTTATAGTTGGTGAACACTTCTCAATTTCATTATAACCAAACAAATTCAAATATCACTGCACTTAAAATCCAACAAAAGTTATTTTTGTGTCCATGTAATAGGCTTTAGACCTATGTAACAACGACATGGACATAGGCATGTCCGTACATTTTAATACTATTTACTTTTTAAGCAATAAATTTTGAATTATTAGTCATGGATCAGTAGTGCTCAATGTTCTAAAAAACCGCTAGGCAGAAGGGGGCTTAGGTGGTTATTTATTTATTTATTTATTATAATTTATAATTTATAAAAGTTAAACATAATAGCATATAAATTACTTCCAATTCAATGTCAGGATACATATGCAAAATGTATTAAAAATAATAGTCTTAAATTTTTATTGTTTTTTGAACTAGAAATAAAAAATAATTCAAAAATCCACCTCGGAGGCCGCCTAGCCCGCCCAGCCTACCTGGGCAACTCCCAGCCACCTAGCGCCTAGGCGGCCGCCTAGACCTATTTTTAGAACACTAGTATTGCTACACATGTAGTACTACTCATTTACCATAACTTTCATAAAGAATTGAAACATCAAAAAAAAAAAAAAAAAAGTTGATCCAACCACGGAGAGTTTTTAAACATATTCCCTCGTCCGACTACGAATACTTATTTCTCATTGCAATAAATTTCGCATTTTACCACCATCAACAACAACAAACTAATAAATGGGTTCACCAACTATTGATTTTTCCAGCATGGCAACGACTACTCTACACCACCAATAAATATGTATAATCTAACATAGAAACTCAAACTCAATATTTTTTTTAATTTTTTTTTTGAAAATTTTTCTTTAAATTTACTTTGTTTATGTGATTGAAAATATTTCTGAAAAAAAAAATTTACATGAGATTACTTTGTTTTTCTTAAAACTTTTGGAAAGGTTATGATTTGGCGTTCGATTTTTAAGGATTTCGATTTCGAGGTAGAGGGAAGAGATTTGAATCTAGGAAGAAATTTGAATGTAGTAGACGGAAATGGGGAGGGAGGATCCGCGTTTCTATTTGAATGCCGAGGGTGAGAAAGTACACATTTAATGCTTCACTTTAAAGCTGGTTTGAGAAAGTACTCATGGTGGGTTGTGTGGAGTAGTCTCTGACTTCCTAAAAGCTGTTCTCAGTTTGTCACATACACATTCAATGCTCCACTTTAAAAAAGGACTATATATTTCAATCGCTTTTCAAACGCAAACACACAACAAACCAATAAAATGCGCAACGCAACGCAACGGATCGATGAATCTCACCTTCTGTTTCTCCGCTTCTATTTTAATCCTGACTCCCGGAATCAACCTGTTGGATCAAATTCGAATCTCATTAATTCAACATCTTTAATCTAAAACGATTCAAGAACATTAAAAATGAATTAAAAACTCACTTGATAGAGCTCATGAAGAACCCTAATAAAGCTGATTTGAATCCGTTTTCTTGCACGAAGTTAAAGAGCGATCGGAGCTTGGAAGCGATGTAGAGAGTTAGCAAAGGAGTGATGAGTAGAGCTAGCGGTTCGTATTCAGAGAGATACGAGTTCGCGGTGTTTCTCACTCGATTCATGATTCGTGAGACCTCCATTGAAGTCTGGATTCAAGAAATGATTGATGAAGAGATTGTGTTCGCGTGTGAAAGAGGGAGGAGGGGGTATAGAGATTAAGTGATCAAGGCGTGTTGGAGAAGCCTAGCGTGGATTGAGAAGGCGTGTTGGGTTTTGGAGTTGTTTGTGTATAGCGACCCTTGATTTTTATTCACGTTGATGTGTGAGTTTGGAGGACGATCTATCGCTATATGTAGTCTCTACGTTATGTCGATTATTGAAAATGAAATGTACGAAAGGAAAATGACTCTCGACATTTTAATAAAATAGATAATTTAGATATCGTAGTTGATTTAATAATTAATATGTGTCTAATTTTATACTTTTATAATTAATAAGTACTCTTTCATTAACTTATAAAATTATAGAACATATTTAATCTTCCTAAACAAACTAAAAATCTAATTTTATACTTTTATGATCAACAAAAAAAAAAAATTATTAACGCTCACATTATTTGTACAAATAATTTTTTTAACTGCAGTTTAAGCAATTATTTTATATCATTTGTTAGCTACAAATGACTGTATTTAATATTTTTATGTTAGCATTTTTTTTTATTCATGAATGTTTTATCACTATGAATGTGTTTGTATTTGACCGATCGTGAAGGTATATTTGAATTTGAAGAGCAATTTTTTTGTTTCAATTAATAGTTGCTTCAATTCTCTATCACTATTTAGTTTACGCGAAATTATCTTATTCAATATTAGTTTTCATTTTATCTATGAAGCTATGATCATGCTCTGTGACTAAATAGTGACAGAGAATAAAATTTATTATTTTACAAGTACCCATGCATTGAAGAATATGAAATCATATTTCAATAGTGGAAAAATTGATTTATTAACTACATTATGAAATAACAAAGCAATGATAACTAAAATTAAATTTCTAATCATCATCAAGAAAGATAATGCACGGGTATTTATAAACTTTTCGAATCAAATTTATGACAAGTTAATTAAATTTACTTTATTAACTAATTAAAACCAAATTTGTAATTATCATTTTAGAATCAGTTATGCCTTGGACTTGGCTAAAAGCTGATCTCATTTTAGAATTTGCTTAATGTGTATCCATGATGATCTCATCTCATGTTGGGGAGTGTCAAATGGGTGTTTTTCTTTTTCCTTTTTCATAACAAGATATTCCATCACCAACCTTCCCTCACCAAAAGAAAATTGGAAAGAACAAAAGCTTCTAGAAAGGAAAACTTTGTAGAAAACCTTACAATAAATGGTAATAAATTTGGGTATGTTGGTTACTCATTTTGAATGGGAAATGGAATTCTTTTTTTATGTGTTCAAATATGTCTTCCCAGAGATTTGGTATGTAAAACATTATTTGCTTGCCAAAAACCATATGTTTGATGGTCGAAGGGACTTCGATGTTTAAGTCAGTTAATTTATGAAAAAAAATGAATTTGGACATAATATAGTTCAGTTGTGTTTGCATATCTTTGATAGAATGTTCCATTTTTCTTATATAATATTTGTAATTAACTCTCTGCGTGACTTAAGCATGTAGGACGCGATGAGAGGATATGTTTATTAGGGGTGGGCATCCCATCCCGCGATCCCGTTCCCGTCCCGTCCCGATTTTTTCGGGTCTTAATGGGATTGAATAATTTCATCCCGATCCCGTCCCGTCCCGATTTAGAATGGGATGGGATGGGATGGAGATTTTCAATCCCGCCAATCTCGTCCCGTCCCGAACTAATTTATTAATATTTTTACTAATTTACTAATTGATTGAATAAGTTCATGTTACCCAGAGTCTAATGTCTAATGTCTATTACTGGTTCAAGATGGGAAACAAATATGGGAGGAGACCGAGAGTCTCTCTATCTGCAATATAAAGTTTGTGGCACAGATAATTTGAATTACATGTTCAATATGTAAGTTTGCTAATTGAGTATAAAGTCTCTCTATCTGCAGTTTATGGTTCAATATATACTTTTTTGTTTTTATGTAAATATAATTTGAATTACATGTACACAGTTTCTGGCAGACATTTTCTTTACTTTGTTATTGTATATAAGTTGGTGTGAACGGATCAGAGTTGATTTTGAAGTTGTTGTGTTCTATGTGAATAGATCATTTGTAGGTGTGAGATATTGATGTAGATACTGATTCCCCTGTTCCTTGGTGGATCACATGCTTTTCTTTGATCTATTCCCACAAATACCAGAGCTTCTGAATTGTGCTCTGTCTCATCTTGCCCTTCACCAGATTTACAAACGAATTGGATATCTTATTCTCCCTTCTTGGATGAAAAAAACTAAGTATTAATAAAGCAACACAGACGAGTAGTTCTTTATACTATAGTCTTTACACCTAACAGATAAAAAGCTTCTTCAGGGCGTCACATAAAGCTGCAAGAACATGCTCACTTGGGATTGTAGGTACCAATTTGTCTTCCACTCAATAGGACCAGAGAGAGAATTTTGAAGACTACGATTCTCAGAAAATATCAAGTCTATGTTAATGTTTTGAGCTTGTTAGTTATGAATGTAGTTCATAGGTATTAATACAGATTGTTTAGAGACATTCTAATGTCCAGCCAGTATTAATAGGTTTTATGAATAGAAGCAATATTGAACTGTATTCTAAACATAACTTTCTTATGGAAAATCAGGCATGGCCCAGGGTGACCAAATGCAAGAGACATGGGTGAATCACATGCATCCACTGAATGCAAAAATTGCAAAAGGTATTCCTGGAATTCAATTTCAGACAGGGAGGATGATGTTCCCTCTAGATGATGGTAGACTTGCAGAGCTACATTTGGCAGGAAACTCAAGACCTGTGCGTAGACAAACTCAGTTGCTTCAAATTTTTTGGATGCCGCTGATCCCGTCCCGATCCCGTTTGGGATGGGACGAGGTCGGGATGGGATTTTTTCCATCCCGTCCCGTCCCGATCCCGTATGAACGGGATGGGATAGGGATGGGTATATCTCGTCCCATCCCGTCCCGTGCCCACCCCTAATGTTTATCACAACGGTCTCCTTCTTCATTGAGATAAGTTTTTGGGAAGAGTGATTCCTATCACGACTTATCTCTTTCGTAACGTCTCTCTTCTATAAAGGAAAATGTTAGTTGGATATGGGGTTTAGGCCTTTAACTTTGTTCATGGTCTATCATTAAAGGTCTTTGGGCTTTAATGACCGGACATGCCTCTTTGGGTTTCCAAGATCAAGTATGCTATTTGGGCTTCTAGGACCAAGTCTATTATCCGTGTTAAGATTGAAGTATTTGTTCCTCATAATGGGTGATCTCTGTCACATGCACGGCAATGATTAGAGGATTATTTGATGTATAAAAAAATGTATCATCATTTTTATCTGTTATACATATTTTCGTTGTTTAGTTGTCTATTTAGTGACATGAAATTGATTCTTCATAAAAATGTTTTTTCACTACTCATAGAAATCCAAGTTCGAGAAGGAGCCTCAGAATCGAATTTACAAAAATGATTTCAATTTCCATATCTATTTTTCGTGCAACCAAACATACCCTAAAAATAATTGATAAAAAAACAAAAGTTGCACCTATCATGCATAACTATTTTGACACCAAAAATGGGTGGTTTTCATTTTATTTGTTTGTTGCCCTTAATTTCACAGGATATGATCTGGTCTTAATTTGGAGGAAGAAAAAGACAAACATTGTTAAAAGTCCAAGTTTAGTCTCAAGTATAATTATGATACACTTACACACATGGTTGAGTGCAAGTTAACTTTACTCAAAGTACTAAATCAAGATCTGATTATTTGACATAAGTTAACTTTACACTTATTATACTCTTTCCAAAATTTATTGATTGTTCAATTATCAGTTAGATGTGAATCAAAGTTTTGTAAAATCGTATTGGAAAATGAAAGAAAAAAACGAAATACTGCAGAAATAATATCTCAACGGAAAATGACTTTTAGGGTCTATTTTTTCACAAAATAGACAATTTATATATCATAGTTGATGTAATGGTTAATTTATTTTGTGCTTAATTTTATACTTTTATGAGTAACAATAACTCTTTTATTAATTCAGGTTAACCCATAAGGTTGAATGACATATTTACCCTCCTAAACAAATAGAAAACATAATTTTATAGTTTTATGATCAACAAGGACTACAGAAAAAAATAAAACAACCTACGTTAATTATTATTGAACAACAATTTAATCACTCTTTGTTATTAACCAACGAGGACTACGGGAAAAAAAACTATGTTAATTGTTATTGATCAATTTTAATTACTCTTTGTTAGTTTTATTGATCAACAAAAGACTACAAAAAAAAAAAAACATTAGCATGTTCACTGACCTGAAAAAATTTAGAATTTATAATATAAAATTGTTATTGAACGACAATTTTAGTTACTCTTTGTTATTTACCAACAAAAATTATAGAAGAAAAAAAAATTACGTTAATTGTTATTAAACAGCAATTTTAACAAGGACTATAGAAAGAAAAAAACATTAGCATGTTCTCTGACCTGAATAAAATTAAGATTTATCATACGATGTCCATTATTTTCAGGTCAGTGAACAAATTTTTTTTTCGTAGTCCTTGTTAAAATCGTCGTTCAATAACAATTAAAGTAGTTTTTTTTTTCTGTAGTTATTGTTGTAAAACTAACAAAAAGTAACTAAAATGGTCAATAACAATTAACGGATGTTTTTTTTTTCTTCTTTTATAGTCATTGTTGGTCATAAAACTATAAAATTATATTTTCTATTTGTTTAGGAGGGTAAATATGTTGTGAAAAATAAGCCCTAAAAGTCATTTTCTGAATTTAAAACTCTAGTTCTTATTAGCATAAAATCAAGTTGGGACTAAAGGGTAGAAATTTAATCAGATGTAAATCTTAAAAATCATTTTATTGGAGCAAAACTACATTCGTTATTATTCAAACAAACATATTTGTGTTTTTTTTCTCAAACACACAAAAATTTATTGAAAGGGGAAAGAGAACAACAAATGGAATGCACAATCCTAAAGCAAGGAAAATCACGATAGAAAACCCAACACACCAACTCCCTAAAAAATAAAAAAAACAACCAAAACATGCTTAATCAAGTGCCAACCAACAACCCTAATAAAATAGTAGTGAAAACTAAAGCCTCCGAGAGAAGAAAAAAAAAAACCTCGAGTAAGACAAACCTCCACCAAAAGTACAAACACACCTCAAAAGGCGAAAAATAAACTCATCCTGAAACTAGAGCTTGCACCGTGTTCAAGGCCACCACGAAAAAAAACTAAGCTAGAAGAATTAAAGAACCACCGCTCACAACAACAAAAAGGTGAAAAAGAAACTCATACTAAAAACAAAGCTTGCACCATGCCCAAAGCCCGGTCTTCATCTTGACTAAGATCCACTCCAACAATATTGCCAATATCTCTGAATGTTGAACGAACTTCGTCCTCATCACTGCTAAGCTCTGATTGGACAGGACAACGCCCTGAAACATGCTTATCACAGGCAAGGGAGTCAACTAAAGCAACCGAGATAAAAAAAAAATGCCAATTAAGATAGGTTGTAATTGCTCGATGCTAGACTCAAAGTAGCCAAGAATGTACTTGCAAGTATATAATCATAGAATGAAGCTAGGGAACTATGTTTTGCAACCAGGATGATGTGCTCATCATCAGAGGAGTTTTTACAACCTCGAGATATACATAAATACTTGAAAAATCTCATCATTCTTTCAAAACCATGTCACTTTGCCCTGGTTGCAAAACCTAATTTTCTAGCATTTTCATTAATCATATCATTCTAAGTCAATTAAGAATGAAAAATGTGGGTGAACGCTAACAAATTGCAGGCATTAAACACTCCTACAACATCATTCTCACTCTGAAACTTCTAGAAATCTTGAGGAGATGAACAGATTTTGAAGTTTTGTAGTCCAGTTTTCTATAAATAGGCCAAATTTGTTGTCTGAAATTTTAAATCCCTCGCACATGAACACATAACAAGAAATCTTTATGCCCGAACTCATTCTTGGTTGATTTTTAATTGTCTTGGTAGGGGAGTTTGTTAGATTTTTAATTTCGCATATATTTAATCACATGGCAAATTATTAACCAAGCATGGCCAAAAATGGTCAACTTGGGTTTTGATCAATAATCAATGGGAAACGAGTAAGTCTAGCAAGCCTAGTTGACTTTTTTTAACACTTTTTACCCCTCATCTTTAAAACGCAACCATAAACATCACTTATAAAATGGGTGAAATTGTAAAAAAGCCAACCAGACTGGCTACACTAACTCATGGGAAATTAATAGTTGACCAACAGTGAACCCAACATGATATTTCATTAATACAAGGACCTTTTCTATACAGTATGGGGAGAGAGCACTGATTAGTACTATTTGGGGAAAATGTTCAGTACGTGAGTGTCAACTCTACCAATATTTTCATCGATATTTTCTAAATCATGGAGAGATGGGTAGAATTGGCACTCCCATGTTGAACACCCTCCTTAGACACTAATCAAGCACAATAACCAAACCGAGTAGATTTACACTTAATATAAACATTGAAGGGTCGTTAAAATCTTGCTTGCTTCTTAAAAAAAAAAAAAACCCAGCATTAGCCGTTTGTCATATTGTTGAGGGACATTTTAATCAGTTAGTAATTTACAGTCAATTAATTGCCCATCTATCATCATTGACCGAGAGTCCAAAGATAGTAACATTTAAACCATTTGGACTTCGAGTACTTTCACCCAATGTTCAAAAATATCATAATCGCTAGAAGATATTGACCCACGATTTTTAAGATAAAAATCGAGATAATCTGAAATATCAATTACTGCAATAAATGTAAATCTATGGCAAATGTTTACGAGATTGTCACATAATTTTACAAATTCTACTGCTTCTAACAAAGCTAGTAGGGTTGAAAATCGAACTGACTTTTATTGAATTCAAATATTTTAAATCGAAATCCAACCGAACATTAAGATAATTAAACCGAAATTGAATCGATATTAATTCATATAAATCTCAAACTAAACTGATCGAATAAAATGTTACCAAAACCAAACCAATACGACTAAATTAAACACATTATATTATTTATATATATATATATATATCTGATCGATTCAATTTTGTATGTTAAAATCATTTAAAAATAAAAAATCAAACCGATTCTAAACCAAACCATCGATTCGATTTTGATTGATTTAGTCATTTTATTTCAACCCTAAAAAACTAAGGGTGGGCACAAAACGGGATGAACTTTTAATCTATCCCATCTTGTTTATTCGAGAACGGGACATGATATATCTCATCTCAATCTCTTCTCATTCCAAACGGATTCGGGATGAGACGAGACGGGATAAACATGTATTAAATAGACTTTCAATAAAAAATAGCAAAAAATTTCATCACATCCTAATAATGTATAATTTATGTACATATAATTTTCATATCAATAATATAAAATGTCATATAAATTTAGTACCAGTTCAAGGACTCACTAAAAATAATCCATTTCATCACATGGACCCACGGACACACACTAATTTACAGCACAACAATAATGAAGAATGTGAATGTGTACGTCACTCATTAGACTGTATCTCCACTGTAGTTTCTAATGCCATATTCTCCACGAACTTACCTGTCCTTTTTCACGAGAAGGGCTTGAAATTGAAACCAATAATAACTCTACATTAAATGAGTAAAAAATAATAAAAATGTTAGGACATCAAGTTTTTGTAATTAAGATAATATGTCATGATCGGAAAAGAACGATGAAAATTTTAAAAATTTTATATGTATTTTAAAGTTTAAAAAACTTCTCTAATGATGCTACATCATTCTGACGGCAAAATATAATTTTATAGCCTCACTAAAAATAGAGCAGTTCTACATGGCGAGGAAATGAGCGAGGGGAGGGAGGTGGCGGGGTGAGGACCGTTCACTTCTCTCGAGATGCACACACAAAAATCAACAGCACACATTTCGAGAAAGATGAACAGTTTCCACCCCGCGATCTCCATCTCCTCGCTCGTTTTCTCGCCCACGTCCTCGACATTTAGAATTGAGCGAGGGAATGAGCGAGGAAACGAGCGAGGGAAATGAGGTGGCGAGGTGAAAGCCGTTCATTTCCCTTGAGATACGCGCGAGAAAAATCAACACACGCATTTCGAGAGAAATGAACAGCTTTCACCTCGCCACCTCATTTTCCTCGCTCGTTTCCTCACTCATTCCCTCGACATTTAGAATTTTTGCTAAAAATATAAAAATAACAGCAGACTCCCTCACTATTCCATGTGACTCCCCTTGTCCTGGCCACGCTACATTCACTTCTTCCGCACCCACCTCTTTCTATAAAAGCACCCCTTCTCTTCCACATTTCCTGTACCAAGAAAAACATCTACAATGGCTCACCCAATCACTCCAGTGACACCTCCATTAACAGATGAGCTCGACATTGTGATTCCGACAATCCGGAACCTAGATTTCTTGGAGCAGTGGAGGCCATTCTTCCAGCCGTACCACTTGATTATTGTTCAAGATGGCGATCCGTCGAAGACTGTCCACGTTCCTGATGGGTTCGACTACGAGCTCTATAATAGGAATGACATCAATCGTATCTTGGGTCCTAAGGCTAGTTGCATCTCCTTCAAAGACTCCGCTTGCCGATGCTTCGGCTTCTTGGTCTCCAAGAAGAAGTACATCTTCACCATTGATGATGACTGCTTTGTAAGTGAACAGAACTTCTCTTTTTTTTGTAATTTCAAACTCAATTGCTCAACTCAGTTACCAACTCACTGAGTCGAATCGTCCGAATTTGCAATCTTGCCGTGATTTCCGGTTCCAACAAACGTCTTCGTCTATTTCATTCGAGTGAGGTTAAGAAACCATGTTTTGCAAATATGTTTCATAATTATGATGATGTGGCATCGTTAGAGGAGGTTTTTACAATTTTGAGATACACATAAACTCTTCAAAAATTTTATCATTCTTTTCAGATCATGACACGTCATCATAGTTGCAAAACATATTTACAAAATATGATTTCCCAGCATTTCTCATTTCATTTATCGTCGTAATGTCGAATTTAATCACACGTGTATAGATTGAAGAGGTTGGTCATAGTAGTGTGGGCTCAATAGTGTCTTTTTCTATTTGAGTGGACACGTGTTGCGAAATGGGAGGCGGTATTTGCGGAACTTGAGTAGGTGTAAAGTGTTGTGTGCTTGTGGTAGTAACATGGCTTTGTTGACCACGTGAGGGGCAGTAATGATTTGTGTCCGTTGGATTTGAACTTTTTTTTTTTCAAACAGTGTGAGCCATTGAATTTTTAATAATACTTATCAGTCATGAAAACATCAGCTTTTGTAGCACAAAAGATCAAATTAGAAACTTACACTTAGGTTAACATACTTGGATCTTAGGGTTTCAATTTCAAGCCCCGAGCAAAAGATTATGTTACACGATTACTAAATGAGTCGGGTTTAGGTCATTCATACTAGAAATGGTCATACAAGTGAATATTTATGTCAGGGCAATATATTGTATGCAATACATTAAAAATATTATAGCTTTTATTTATTTATTAATGAGGTCAGGGAGCTATGTTTTGTAATTAGGGTAATGTGGCATCATTATATGAGTGTTTTTTACACCTCGAGTTACACATAAAAACTTAGAGAATTTCATCATTCTTTCAAAATCTCGCCACTTCATCCTAATTGCAAAATCTGATTTTCTAATATTTTTAATGGTTTTTGCCATAACACAAACCTACTACTCGATTATTAATGTAATGTGTGTCGGGCATTAAAGACTAATGTAATTCTTGTTTAATAATTTTTATTTTTATTTTTAAAATAGGTGGCGAAGGATCCAAGTGGGAAACAAATCAATGCATTGGCTCAACACATTCACAACTTGCTCACACCATCAACACCCTTCTTTTTCAATACCCTGTATGACCCATATAGAGAGGGTGCGGACTTCGTCCGCGGGTACCCATTTAGCTTTAGAGAAGGTGTGCCCACGGCCATATCTCATGGGCTTTGGCTTAACATCCCCGACTACGATGCCCCAACCCAGCTAGTAAAGCCTCTTGAACGCAACAGCAGGTTTGTAGTCCATCTCCATATTCAAATTCCATTTTTTCATATCAATGAATTGAAGTATATGATAAAAATGTGGATGGTTTGATTGCATTGAATGACCCCATGACCGCATTTGATGGCCCATAACCCTAGTATGTTGATGATATTGTGGATCGATTCACAATAAAGTTCATTAAAGATCATTTTGATTTGATTTGATTTGCTCATGGTTCTTGATATGGGCAGGGTCTGCAATGTTGTACTGTGTGCATTGCCTGATTTAATGTTGATAGGCAACCCATCACTTTGATTTAGTGATTTGGTCACCTGGGATCCTCTGTTTTTGGTGTCAAATGCATGTTGTTAAACTCATTGCACCTCTTGGAATACCTTTTAGGCTCTTTATTAGGAGTGTTTGTCTCGCCCCATTTCGCATTGACAGAGTTTTCAAGCTAAGTAAATGAGAACGAACTCGATCTCCTTAGTAGACCCTGATTGGATTAATAGACAAATCATCTTATGGTTTTCTTGTTATTTTTTACTTCTGAGGATGCCACATTTGCTACACAATGACTATCAGATGATATGAAGTTGGACTCGTTGCTCATTGTAGCTAGTACAAATAATAACCCATCGACACGAATAAGTAGAAACTTGACAATGTACTTGTGCGTAAAAGAATTCAATTATTGCTGACAGTTCCAAACTTGGTGGGAGTTTATGCCACTCATTATTTTTATCCATGTAACAAGTGGTGTACACTTTTCTTGATTATGCCCGTTCCTAATCAGTAGTGCTGAAACTTACAATTTTGATGAGTTTTTGTTTGCAAAAGTCTCATCAAGTTCCGCTGAATTTGTATTAATTTTGTTTAGTTCAAGCAGGTATGTGGATGCTGTCATGACTATTCCCAAAGGTACTTTGTTCCCTATGTGTGGAATGAACCTTGGGTTCGACAGGGAGCTCATTGGACCTTCCATGTACTTTGGGCTTATGGGTGATGGTCAGCCAATTGGCCGATACGATGACATGTGGGCTGGCTGGTGCTGCAAGGTAACTATCTTCATTGTTCAACATTCTTTTCTATTATTTCATCATGATACTTGAACCTGGATTTCCGAATAGTTGAATGGTATATACATAAAAGCCATCCTACTGAATTAAACCTGAAAAAGTTATCTTTTCCCATTACAATAACCGAGTTTACCCGTAGACCTAGTTTAAGATGACTCTTAAATAACTTGTTCTGAATGAACCGTTCAATTTAGTGGATTTCATGATTTTATAAGGTCATACTCGTTTTATTATATTTTTTAAACTGGTAATAATGTCTTCGGAAATCCTTTCCTTCTGCATTGCACAACTTCTGGAATCAAGGGCATCTTACCATACAGATTTTTGGTGGTGATCCACTCAATGTTTTCATTAATGCATATATCCTTTTCTTTAGAGCCAAACTCGTCGATAACTTAATACTGAATTTGGTTTGCAGGTTATCTGTGATCATTTGAGTCTTGGGGTGAAGACAGGGTTGCCATACATTTGGCACAGCAAGGCAAGCAACCCATTTGTTAACTTGAAGAAGGAATACAAGGGCATCTACTGGCAAGAAGACATTATCCCATTCTTCCAAGCTGTTACCTTCCCAGGGGACTGTACCTCAGTACAGAAATGCTATGTTGAACTCTCCAAGCAAGTCAAGGAGAAGCTTGGTCCTCTTGATCCTTATTTTCAGAAGCTCGCTGACGAGATGGTTACATGGATAGAGGCCTGGGATGAACTCAACACCCCCACAAAGGCTACACCAGTCAAGAAGGAGGAGGCTCCTGCCAAGGCCAAGTAGAGGACGATATGCATGACTGATACCATTTATGCCTCATTTTATTTGAATGTTCTGTCGCTGTTCTATTTACTTTCTTTGCTCCGTGTACTCTGTGATGTATCCATTTCGGACCTCATCAGTATCCTAGTATTATGTATTAGCTTATAGAGTATCATGAATAACTCATTTCTTGAGTTCAGATCTGTAACAATGCACATCAGGCATAGTAATGGATAGATGGTTCTATTTATCTAGTTAAATCAAATTTACATCTGTTTTGTATGGATTTATTTGATAGATCAAGGTGCAGCATCAGGCCCCATAGCCTAGGCTACCGGCGGCAGTCACTGTAGTTTGGGTCACCTTAGCCTTAACTCTTAAGCTATCAAAGAAGGGAGCCATCCAGGCCATGGTCTACAGGACTGTCCGATTTGGACTCATTGATAGAACTGCATTCCTCTTCCTGATTCGTGTGCATCCAGTTAAGTCTTGTGGAGTGTGGAATTTTAGCACAAACAGGGAAAACAAATTAGTATGTGGAGCAAATCTAGTGTCTTGTATTAAGCGCGGCATGATAGCTCAGTAGTTGCAACCCGACTACTATTTCAGGCAAGACAACGCATTGCATTGTGTCTATCGTTGTGATGTGCCTGCGTATTACCAATCAAGAATAGCCCCACACACGGAATTCATTTCTGCGAGTGGGAAATGAAAGAATTGTCAACTAATACCAAAAGTATTCAGTGAATCTGTCAATATTACGACGAATTTTGTCAAATAAAACCCTGAAACAAAGACAAAATATTATGATAATTGATGGGGATTTCTGGGCTTAGACATTCTTAGTCGATGAGTTAGTCAGGTGGACCTATTCGATTTTTTTTTTTTTTTTTTAATATTAAAATCTGGACTTCAGATGGTCTGAGAAGAAGACCATCCATGTTCGTAGGGCATAGAAAGTGAATTTAAGCTTATTTTTCATTACAGACCAAAAACTTTCTTCGAAAATGACTTACTTTGGATTTCGTCAATGGAAACATTGGAAGAATTGTCTTCCCATCAGTTTTGGAAACCATTTGAAGTGTCTCAATTTCACAGATTTAAATGTGTCAACGAAAATTATGTAATCAATATCAAAACCAAATAATGACAATATATTGCACAAAAATACCTAATATGTGATAATATGTCATGAATTGTCCCTATTATCAAAATACTGATTTGTGGACTAAAACAGAAATGAACCAATGTAGTATGATTTGAGTGTTTACAGTCAAATTAGTGGTTCAAAGTATCGAGATGGGATTGATGATCGATTGACAATGAAAATATGGTATGGATTTTGTGTGTTTGGCAGTAACAATCGTTGTGGAGGATGGGTTCAGCTTGTAATCTGTTTAGAGACGTGTTCTTTAACACATATATACACAGTGTCTTGGCATTCCTTGATATAGTAATGATTTTCCCTGTAATTTGTTTTCATTTTTATCTTCAATAAAAATCTTCGTGTTTGGCAAAAAAAAAACAAAAAAAAAAAATTTGGTTTAGTGTATTGAACGAGCATAAGTTTAGTTGGTGCCGTTTCTTACGTGTGAATGTAATTTATTTCATTTCAACATCAGTTTGACAAACGCATCAATAATTAATCAATAAAATTACGAAAAAATCTATGATTTTGACACAACCGACTTTGTTTTTCATTATGAGTTTATATTTCAACATTAAACTAAAATGTTTAATCAAGTCAGAGTTCATAACTTTGAAAGGGTGATCAAAATTTTTTCTGGCAGAATGTTCTAATTAATATTTAAGCTGTTAAGAAAATTGTGTTCTTCGTAATCAATAGTTTTCAAATGAAAAAGAAAAAACAAATCACGTAATGCGCGGAAAAAAAAAGCTAAAATCTGTAATTTGAGATAAATTTATTGAAAATGTGTCAATGCCTTTCATATCATCATTATCTTAGCCATTTGGTCGCAAAATGTATGATCGTGAAACAAGAAATTTTGTAAAAGTAAATTGACTGAGTAAAATGTGTGATGTTTCGTAGTGTAGTTGGTTATCACGTTAGTCTAACACACTGAAGGTCTCCTGTTTGAACTAGGGCAAAGGCGCGCAAATCTTTTTTCTTCTTTTTTTTTTTTCAATTTTTTTTTATATACTTTATCCATAATCTTTGTATTGTTTTACCTAACCATAGCAATCAAAATGTCAATATTTTTTCATGAAATTAATGATTTTTATTTTTTTATTTTGAGAACCTAATAATGGGAAAACCATATTCAAAAAATTCCACAATAAGAATTTATGTTATCACTTATGTGTACTTACGATTGAATGTGTACAATATTATTAAGATCACCAAATACTTCAACGACGCGAGGTAAAGAGGTACATAATGCCGCCTGAATCTAATTTAGATCGACAAAATTGTTGAAGGCTTTTTTTTTTTCATCGACATGTATCATAGACATCAACTAAAAATTTGTCTCAAGTTTTCATATAAATAACAAAAGAAGTTCACAGGAACGAACAAGTAATTACCTAGTTGCTAATTATTAATTCAAAAAACTTGCAGAACAGACCCCCTAATCACCTGTGGTAGTCTATATATATATTTTATTATTTTTCAATTTTTATCCTTCAACTCATTCATCTCAGATGACATTGGCAGGGTTTGAATTTGGACTTGTGATTCTATCCGTCACATGTGTATTACTGAGCATATCTTCCGTGATTGTCTAATCCACCAAATTTGGTGTGTTTTGAAAAAAAAGAGATAAGAAGTTGTCAACAAATGTTTGAATATAACTATTCTGCTGCTGCCGCGTTGCTGCTGCTGCTGATGTTCTCGCTTAATTCGAAGCGAGAAACTTTCTTTTCTTACCATCATTCTTCGATTCGATATCATGTTCAATTCAAACCTCACGTGTTGTTTCATTGGAAATCTTATCAACTTTATAATCTTTATTAAATCGATCACATCGATTACGAACGAAACCAGCTTACATGATTGACCAACAAAAATATAACCATATACACAAGGACACTAATGTTTATTGACCAAATTCACTAAACAAAACCCCCTCGTTTGACGATGTATCCCTTGTGGGGTGCTCTTCTTGTCCTTTGTGGGACCAATAGAATCCTTCGTGCAAACTTTTCTTCCATGGAAGCTCAGCCAGAAGTTGCCACAAACAGAGGGAATGGTTGAATCTGGTCTTGTTTGGAGTCCTTGAAATTTGACTACCAATAGTTCCTATGTGTTGTCCGTCCTTGTTGTAAATTGTTTAATTACCACAAGCAGAAAGATTAGCTGATGGTATTAGAGATAATGATTAAAGGGCAATATGGATTAACTATATATGTTTGGTGGAATACCAACCAAGTCATGTTCAAAGATAACCACAAAAAAGGGACACATCCATATCATAGAGATAATATGTTATAGGTGGTAGGATTTTTGAAGATTTGGTTGCAGCGGTGGATTCAGGATTTTAGTCAAGGGGTGAAATAATTAAATAAAAAAAAATTACTTGAGTTACTAAAATAAGAGAAATATAACTATAAAAATACACTGTATATACTAAATTGGCTTGTAATCCAATTTTAAGCCAAAATAAGGTCACAATATTAATAACTTTAGCAAGGGGCAAACAAGCGTAATAATCAATTAAAATAACAAAATAATTAGAATAAATATCTAATTGAAGCTAAAAAAAAATCGAAAATTTACGAACATAATAAGATCCTAATACAATTTCATTTATAAGAGGCTCAAATTTTGTACAAGTTGGCGAGTGACATATATTTTCATTGAATTCTTTAGTTATTATTTTAGATATTAATTTAAAAAAAAAATTTGTTGGAGGTTTTACGCCACTTGTGAACAAGCAATTCATTGCTTTAATGTTTGCAATTACATATAAAAAATTGCGTTGAAAACAAAAAAAGTAAGGGAATGTCACAATGACAAAATTGTAAGACATAAACAAATTATATGTTCTGAGATGACCAAAAATAATTTTTTATTAAACTAATTTTTTTTTAAATTTTTTTGCAATTACTATAAAGTTGTATTGAAAATAAAAAAATTAGGCGAGTAATAATGATAAAAATAGTAATTATCAATAACCATAAAAATATATAGTGAATAGCCATAAAAAAAATATACGCTCTATGAGCATCAAACTCGGATTGTTTACAAAAATTTACCAACTTCCCACCACTATACCAATAGAAAGATGTAAAACTAGTTGAATGAACAATTTACATATTGTATTATACATTATAAAATTAATTTTTTAAAAGGTTAAGTATATAATAAAATTATTTTAAAAATTGAGGGAGGGCAACTGCCCCCTCTCGCCCCTTAGTAGGTCTGCTCTGGTTGGTTGTATAGTTATTTTTGTCGGTCCTCAACTGTATGTGCAACATTAATTAGTGAAAATTTTGTTGGTTCAATTAAAATTAGAAGGTATGAGAGTTGATACTTGATAGGTTGTAACATCCTTGTCCGGGCGGGTTCTGAGGTTGACATGTTATATTATGTATATGCGGGCTTTGAAGCTGGCAGACTCAGAAACTAACATACTACCTTAATTTTATAGTTCCACATCGTCTAGGTGAGGCTGTCATATTTCTAAACTCAGTTTTTCATTAAATACTACGTCAATATATTCATGACACAATTTAGGAAGGGTATAGATTTTGTAATTTTCAAAATGAACAAACCATCAAAAAAAAAAAAACTTGAAACAGTCAAATAGAACTGAACACACCATACTAGTTTAATACTTTTGTTTGAATTTTCTTTGCACTTTGACTGTTCTTTGTATTTTTCCAAACATCAATTTTTTCTTACGTTTCAAGATTGAAAAAAACAACTCTTCAAGGTTTGAAATTCTTTAGGAATTATAATAATAATTTAGAATAGAAAGATTATTCAAAAACTTTAGGGCTAACTAAGCTAAAAAAAAAAATGGGCTGGTTTCTTGTGATAAGTAAAATGAATATGAACTATTCTCACACAAAGTACAGCTTCTACAGTACAATCTTGGACTTTCAATTCATCTTAGAACGAAGGTCTCAATCTTAATCATGAATTAACCCCTGTTTTTCAAACCTTTGATATCTTTAATGATCCTTCATTTGGATCGATATCTTTAATTAATTAATTTTATATATATATATATATATATGCCTTGAATGCGTCTTCAGCGCGGTAAAATTGGTTGTTGTACTTCTGGGAGTCAAATAAATACTATAGTGAAATTGAAATCTCCTTCATTAGACACCCGGAAATCAGGTTTTTGCAATCAGGGTTTGCGTCAGGGTGACATGGCGTGATTTTGGAAGAATAATGAAATCTCTATAAGTGTTTATGAGTATTTGAAGGGTGTAAAAAAATTAGGCAATAAAATTAGATGGTGTTTATGTGTATCTCTAAGATAAGACAGTGTTAGCTAAAAAAAAATTAGTATGTGAGCGAGAAGGGTGGTGTGGGTAGGGCTTATCCCGACAATAGGGTGTTAGGACAATCATGTATTTTAGGTAAGACAACTCAATAATCAAAATAGAGTTGTTTCACAAGAAAGATGGTTGTGATTAATCCCACACAAACCCAAGGAATGAGTTTTCGCAAAATTTAACCCACTCACCTCATCCAATCGAGCAGAGAGATCGAAATATTTCGAAAAATGGAATTTTGATCAGTGAGTTTTGTATTTTTGGCTAAAAAACCTAATTTTACGAAGGAAAAAAAAATCCCTCAAAAAATGTAAATTTACATTTCGCCCTTTTTCTTTTCATAATTAAAAAAAAAAACAAAAACAAAAATTTTGGCAAAACTTTTTGAAAATTCATTCCTTGGTTGAGACCTCTTGCTACCTAACTGTAGTAACCCAATGAAAATGGTCCCCTTTGAGCTCTTGTTTTAGTCCTTTATTTTATTTTTAATTAAACAGAGACAAAATGTTTTATATATGATTCATGTATTCTCGAAAATTTTACATTTTTTTTTTACACGTCTTAAAATCTAAGAAACTGAAATTAACTCGAAAAACGAAATCACAATCCTTGCAGATACCACATCCTAATTAAACTCCCTAAATAATGGTGTTAGATACTTGTATGACTATCTTAAGCACATAATCTCATTACTTAGCATAAACAATTACTCACAAAAACGTGCCGTTTACGTCAACTTGGGTTATATAAATTTCTTTAAAAAACCATCATGAATGAACTTAGGCCTTTTTAGTCATTAGCCGCCCCACTTTTTTTTTTTCCCCACATATTTCTCATTCTCCCTTTATATATTCCCTCAGAAATCACCTTCTAATAAAGTCTAATTCACTTCTTTCATTTCTGCTACACTGAACTCCTCTTAGGCCACCTTCTCTAATGGAAACTTACCAAACTCTCTTCCCATCTTCATCATCATCGACTATTACTGATCAATATCAATCTTCAAACATGGTGAATTTTCATGTTTTTAGTGACCTTCATCATGGTAACAACAACAACAACAACAATAGGAATTCTGCGTTGAAGTCGGAGAACATTGTTATATCAAGTCATCATAGTAACACCTTGCCGAGCCTTCATGAAGTGATCAAATCATCCAGCAAAAATAAGGGTGAGAAGAAAGCTAGGAATCCTCGATACGCTTTTCAGACTAGAAGTCAGGTTGATATCCTTGATGATGGTTATAGATGGAGGAAGTATGGCCAAAAAGCTGTGAAAAACAACAAACATCCAAGGTGTGTTTATTTTTTTGTTTATTATGTGTTCATCTTAATCATATCTTAATCACAACAAGTTGATTAAGATAATTAGTTTATTGGATTAGTACCTTATCTTGAGACCCACTAGTGAAAGTTGATTGGCTTTGTGTATGTGGAGGATAAATTCTTGCAAGATAGAAATTTTAAATGGTTCTGCAACTAGTGGAAATTAAGAAATTATGTAATAACTTTGCATGGATGCAAGAATGTTCTTATGTATCACTTTAAACGGTTTGGAAAAGTAAACTCTGCAAATATTTGTAGAAATTATGTGCATATATACATGATAATTGATTTAAAATTCATTAATGGACTTTAAGGGTGTGTTATTTGGGTGGTAATAAGGTATGGGTGATCACTAGTTGATTGTATTATAGATGGAATATAAACAAGTAAACATAATAAATCACTCGGAGTTCCTAGTTGATTTAATGTGAATTATGAATTTATTCAAATCGAACTTACATATATACAAAGTTCATAAAATTGTGAAATATAACATCGGTTCATACAAGCAATTAGGAACACAAAATGCATACTGGTTTAATTACATATAAGCAATTTTTTTTTTTTTTTTGGAATTTCTAAGAGGGAATGAAAGCAAACATAGTCCAAAAAATAATTGAAAAAAATAACAATTAAATGTGTACCCATAATGCAATACATATGGTTAATTATATAGCTAGCTTGCTCATTACTTGGTGTAAATTATAGACAAGTTTTTCTACCAACAAAATCGACGAAAATATTAGCTTATTACAGACTTCCAGGCATCAAAGTTTCAAAGATGAGTGCAAGCAACTCTCCAGATTGGATTGGCAAATCAAAGCATGATTACTGTCTTCATCGATTGATTTTCAAAGTTCAGGCAGTACAATCATTTAGTTCTGAGTATAAAAATTAACCCAATCTATGATTAATAACTGAAAGCATGAATGGTTGATTCATGTTTGGCATGTTATTAGTACACTAGACATGAACATACAATCAACATATAAATGTACTTATATGGTTGAAACTAACTTCCTTTTACTTCATATTGCAGAAGCTATTATAGATGTACTCACCAAGGATGCAATGTAAAGAAACAAGTCCAACGCCTATCAAAAGACGAAGGAGTCGTGGTGACAACTTACGAAGGGATGCACACTCACCCTATTGAAAAGTCTACTGACAACTTTGAGCACATTTTGAGCCAGATGCAAATTTACCCAGGCTTCTGAACCTCCAAAGTCTGAATGAAACCACTTAGTTGCTGATCATTCCTCTGTGCAGACAAAAAAATATTTAGATTACTGCAGAAATAAGTATGAAGTAGAATTACGAATAAGACTTCTGATATTAAGTGAATGTTAGAACTCTGGATTCCTTCCCCCCCCTTTTTTTTTATTTATATCCTTTTTTAGGATGTTAATTATGTAGATTAAGTGTGCAGCAATTTTTTAAACAAAATTTTAGACAATACATATTAGTTCTGGAAAATGGTTCTGACATTGATCGACTTAGTTTTGTTAATGCAATTTCAGTATGGCCAAAAGAAAGAGCGTAAAACAAGTTTTGCTTAACCTGAAAGTAATTTCATTACAAATCTGTAACGACCCGATCCGCACAGTAAGATATTGTCCGCTTTGGGTTTGGGCCCAACCGGCCCGCACGGCTTTAAAAGGCCTCTTTCAGAGTATGCACAGCGGACACTGGGCCCCTCTCTGGCCCTACTCATCCAGATATTGTCCTCTTTGGCCTATTGGGCAGCATTCCGCACCTCCTTCACCTCAAGGATTTGTTGCTTCCACCCACCTACTGGGGCTCCACAGGCCTCTTACTATGAGGATCCAACCTTGCACATATATAGCACATAACCATCCCGCACCCAGGCGATGTGGGACTATGATCCCCCTTGGTAGCTAGCCCAACCCCTCTTGGGATCCACTGGCCTGTTGGGCCTATTGGGCTCCAACCCTCACCCTCCCCCTCAGGTCCGCCCACACAAGGGTCTCACAGTCCACCCCCCTTAAGGCCCAACGTCCTCGTTGGCCACACAGGCACAACGTCCACGTTGCCCGAGGGCCCACCTCCACGTAGCACACTTCCGGCTGGGTCAGGCTCTGATACCATTCTGTAACGACCCGATCCGCACAGTAAGATATTGTCCGCTTTGGGCCCAACCGACCCGCACGGCTTTAAAAGGCCTCTTTCAGAGTATGCACAGCGGACACTGGGCCTCTCTCTGGCCCTACTCATCCAGATATTGTCCTCTTTGGCCTATTGGGCAGCATTCCGCATCTCCCTCACCTCAAGGATTTGTTGCTTCCACCCACCTACTGGGGCTCCACAGGCCTCTTACTATGCGGATCGGGTCGTTACAAAATCTCTTCGGGTTTTGAGATCCTTTAAGTATACCTAGAAATGGATTCCATTTGATCTCTACACAGAGGAGGTATTATCTTCTGTTGCTTAAACTTTTTGTCACCGCAGATAATTATACAGACCTGTGTTACCTACCATGTCTGTAAGATGTATTGGGTGTCTTTTCGTTTGAAAATTCTAGGGGTCGAGGGAGGGAGCGAGGGATGGGTGTAACCACCCATCCTCCTTTGAATGAGCGACAACGCGCATCTCCTGACGATGTGCTCATCTCGAGGAGGATGGGTGGTTACACCCATCCCTCGCTCCCTAGCAAAGCTCCTTTGCGTTTATTATTTTCTCACCAAGGAATGAGTTAGCTAAAAAATGCAGCCATTTCGCAATTACAAATTACAATACAATAATAACATCATTGTCAAGAATTACAAGTTCCTCGCGAAAAGAACATGAAATACACAAAACTGAAGTTCGTTCGGTTGAGATTAGCAACACCAATTCAAGAATTCTCTAGAGAAAATGGAGAAGAAGAAAAGATGGAGGAAGAATTCTCTAGAAGAAGAAGAGTGGAGAATGTTGGAGAAATTTAGAGGGTCAAATATTGATGCTATCTAGAGCCTTTCTTTACCTCCATTGTGAGACTATAAATAAGGGAATGATTGTTGAAGTTGAGGTATCCAGGCTTGTGAGCCTTGGATCATTGTGAGCAGAAGCTCAGTGATGAGCTATTTGTGTGTATAAGAGATTTATGTGTTGTATTGTTGTAATATTGTCATTGTAATGATTAGTGTTTGTAATTGATCCTGGGAGCCGAAATACTCAACAATTTTGTATCAGAGAGGGTTCAGCCGGAGTATATTCTTCATCGGAGCTTACAATAGTATTCGTTCATAAGTATTATACATTGTTTATATGTACGGTATTGTTCACTGTTCATACGTACGATCAGAGTGAGATTTTTTAGGAGATGTTTGTGGAGATTGTGAAGCCGATTGGTCATGGACAAGTGAAGCCATATTTGAGGTGTCACGCCAAGTGCCGACAGTGTGTCTGTGTACATAGACGTAGCGGGTCCCCATGAGTGGACTGGTAGGCAGGGTGATGAAGGCGACGTAGGTTACGACAAGGGATTGTAGGGTCGCGTTGTGAGATGAGACGTTGGAGTTTTGTTACCATACCGTAAAAAATGGTTATGCGGCGTAATCAAAATGACATGCGATGTCTCGTAGTGCCATGGAGCACGTTGTGTGATTGTGCCATAAAACATGTTGTGTGGTTGTGCCAGGGAGCACGTTGTGTGTGGAGGTGCTAGAAAACACGTTATGTGAAAGTGCCAAAGAAGCTCAAAGTTGTGAGTCTGTGTGCCAAGAGAGCACATGAAGTTGATGATATGTGTAGATCGTGTCCGTGAATCAATTGGTCGAGATGTTGGTGGATCGTAATATTGGAAGAATGCAATGTGTGAACAAGAAGGTAGTGTGAATGTGAAAATAGTGTGTGAACGTGAAGACCGACAATTTGATGGTGAGTAAGAAGATAAAGATGAGCAAGTTGGTGTTGAGTGGGGATGTTGAGATGTTTCAAAATTCTCTAGAGAAATTGAGAAAATGGAGAAGAAGAGAAGATGGAGGAATAATTCTATAGAAGAAGAAGAGTGGAGAAATTTAGATGGTCAAATATTGAGGCTATCTAGAGCCTTCTTCTACCTCCATTGTGAGACTATAAATAGGGGAATGATTGTTGAGGTTGAGGTATCCAGACTTGTGAGCCTTGGATCATTGTGAGCAGAAGCTCAATGATGAGCTATTTTTTATTGTAAGAGATTTATGTGTTGTATTGTTGTAATATTGTCATTGTAATGTAAGATTAGTGTTTGTAATTGATCCTAGGAGCTGGAATGCTCGACACACTCATGGCACATCTAAAGTTTTTTTTTTTTTTTTTTTTTTAAATTTTAAGATTATGAAACTTAAATGACTATGAAAATTGCAACCTATACTATATGCCGATCTGCAAACTGCAGCTTGATATTGATACTTGTTGCAGGTAACAAGATCCGTGGTTATACGACTTCTTTCAGTATTCTTAGTCAAGCTTAGATAAGCCGGGCTGAAATGTTGGATTTAATATGATTGCAGTTCGCCTTAATTAGGGTATCTTTGTTTTGAAATATCATCGAAAACTGCAATACATTGTGGGTTGTATCGAAATTTCAGTGTAAATGTCAGTGAACTAAATTACAATTTCTCAATCGTTCAAGAACTATCATTGACATTTGGAATGACAAATGACCTGAACAATTCTACCCTTTCAAGAACGTTTTGCCTCACATTACCATCGGGTTATTTGAGAGTATAGTCAATATCCCTTTGCGCAAGAGCAGGGAAAAATACGCAGGGATCAACTGAAAATTACAATTCTCACAGTGATTACGTTGGACAAGACTTAAAACCTTCTAGGATCAAAACAATCATGTTTACAGTCGATGCTTCTTAGTGCAAGCGTGAGGAAATATTGAAAATTCTCGCAGCGATTACGTTGAACGCAAGGAATGTGATTTCTCAAAATATGTCGAAATTTCATGAAATACCGAAATCTCTTTCGAAATCTGAAATATGTTCAAATTTTCTTGAGATAATGAAATAAATATTTTAATCTCCATATATTTTAACATGCTATGTGATTGATTCTTACGTAATATGTGATTTGTATGATAATACGAGTCGTGTGAGACTTTTTATGTAGTATTTAAGAATTTAAAATGCATAACTTATATTGTTAAATTCAAAACCACAACCAAAATTTTTACATAGTTCTAGATGAGATTCAAACCCATAACCTCCAAGGACCAATGTTCTAATACCATGACAATTGTCAATTCTCTAAAATCTCAAACTTGTATAGAGAGCAAATCCAATCATATATCAAGTGAAATCTAGAGTGGAGGCGAGATACTACAACATAATCAGTGGGTACTAATAGTACAACTATACTATAAACTCACACGGTACTATTAACACATGAAGAATTATAGGCCTATGAATAACTGGAGTGGACTTAATATTCCATCAATCATATTGCTTTCTTTGATGCTGCTTTTTCCAAATATGAGCAATCGAGGTTTTTTTTTTTTTTTTTTTTTTTTAAATAGATGAGCATCGTTTACAGTAAGAAGCGATAAAGGATGGAGTGAAAAAACTAAAAAAAGTTCTTAAAAACAACTTTGAAGCCGAATGAGGATGGTGCTCTCAAATGATAAACTCAAGTAAGTCTTACTTCTATATGACTCTTTCGATCTAGTTAGAGCAATACCAGGGTATACTTTGCTGCTGTTTTCAGTTCTTTTGATGGCCTTAAAGAATTTCAGGTAGAAAGAAATCACAATGTAATTGCTTACAACATAAGCAGCTTCAGTTTACGATAGATATTACTGCTATGCATGAGCATGAAGTAGGCACTGCTCTAAACTTGCAAACTATTTTGGGTATTGAATGAATGAATTCATTTTGGTATTGAAAAAAAGCACAAATTCTCAAACAAACATGGCAAGTTTTAAAGGGAAAAATGTTGGTTAACTTGGCAAAGAACTAAATTGGCAGAAATAATGGGTCAGGCACTCAGTTATAGAGCTGCAGGCTTAGAACTCAGGTAAGTCTGCAGGCTTAGATTCTTCGATCAAAGTTTTCAAATTGTAGAATTGGGCCTTTGAACAATTTTAGCGGGATGGATAGCAGGAACTGGGCAATATATTGTGACGATATTTGGTTAGAATGATGCTTAGTTTTTTCAGTTTTGACATGTTACAACAAATAATTCTATCATAAAGAACAGTTCAGGATGGATTTTCAGATCTCCACACAACTATTACATATACAAATAGGAGATGAGGCATATTCCGGGTGGCAAGTTTAATTGTTATCAAATAGTCACGATATCTTCCTAACTCATGTCTAACAAAACTTGTTTCAAAGGCCTAATTGTAAGGCGGTAGTTCGAGGAGACAAGTTTTGTTAATGTGTCATTTTATGCATTTTTTTTTTTGGGTCTAAACACGAAGATTTTTATTGAAGATGAGAAGAGAAGCAAATTATAACCATTCATATATCAAGGAATGCCAAGACACTATGAATGTGTCAAAAAAAAAAAACAAATATTTAAAGAGATTACAAACTGAACTAATTTTTCACAACAATTCCCTAATCTCGATAAAGTAGAGTGTTTTGATCTGTTAAGCCCTTAAAAATCCTCATATTTCACTCTTTCCACACACACTACATGACCACAAGAGGAACCCTACGCCTTAACCACTCCGCGCACTGGGATGGATTGGTTTGGGACCACCAACTTAGCCAATCCAAAAGGGAACTTTGAAACATCAAACTCAGACCAAATTTTGACTAGAAACTGTTCCAAATGGATTTGGAAAATCTGCAATGAAACATCAAGTGATTCAGAGTCTCGACATTCTCATTACAAAACACACAAAGACTTCATGTGAGAATTCCTCTCTTCTTCAACCTGTCTTTAGTTAAGCTCCTCTTGTGTAATACTGACCAACAAAAGAAATTAATCCGAGGAAAAATATTTTGCACTCAAACCAGATTCTTATGAGAGGAATGAAGGGGTTGGAGTGGGTTTCATAATGAGATGCAACCAACATATCAGAAAATTCTTTCACCGAAAAACTCATGCATTTACCCTTCCACACCAAACTATCAGATCCCTCTGTGAGCATCTGAATATCCAATAGATGCATCAAATTGGCGGCCTCCTCTAACTCCCCATCATTTAGGGGTCTCTGAAAAGAAAGATCCCAGGAATCTTCATTGGACAAAAAATTGCTAACTCTCCCATTTTTCGTTTGCTAATAAAAAACAACATTGGAAACAAATCCTTTAGAGGTCGGTTGCTACACCAAGAATCATGCCAGAAAGATATGAGATCGTTATTGCCACAGCGAAGCGAGGTGTGAGGGTAAAAAATATTTGCACACCAAGATATGGACTTCCACATAAAACACCCATAAGGAGTGTACTTGGTTCTGGCATCTCAATCTCATCTATTTCAACCATATTTATCAATGATGAACGATCTCCATAAAGTGTCATATTCTTATGCAATTCGCCAAAGTCACTTGGAAAGTAGTGCTAAGTTGAAAGTACTCACATGGCGAATGCCTGGGCCACCTCGGGTTTTTGGACAACAAATTTTCTCTCAACCCACTAGATGCATCTTTCTGAAGGTTTGGATGGAACCCCAAAGGAAATTGCGCATGATCTGTTCCATCTTGGCTGCAACTGAAGAAGGAACCTTGATAAGAGACAGAATGAACCCAAGGATCGAGGCTAAGGTGGATTGGACAAGTGCTAGTCTGCCTGCTTTCGAGAGGAATTTGCGCTTCCAAGAATTAATCTCAATTTCATCCTTTTGATTGACTCATCCCACGCAACTTTACTTTTAAATCTTGCACCCAAATGCATACCTAAGTACTTAACTGGAAGCTGACCTATTACACAACCAAATAAATCGGCCAACTGTTGCAGATGAAAAACTTCTCTAATGGGCAACATTACAGATTTGTGAAAGTTGATTTTCATACCTGAAATAACTTCGAACCAAAACATAATTCTTTTTTAGAGCAAGAACTTGAGTGGCAGAGGCATCACAAAAAATGATAGTATCATCTGCATACTGAAGAATGAAAACAGAAAGACTACCCTCTGCTACAGAAAAATCTCTTACTAGACCAACATCAACCGCTTTAAGAATCATTTGGGTTAGACCTTCTGCTACTAAAGTAAATAGAAGAGGAGACATGGAATCTCCCTGACGCTGGCCTTTAGAACTATTAAAAAACCCATGCAGTTGTCCGTTAATCTTTAGGGAGAAATTTGTTGTAGATCTGCAAGTGTGAAACCAATGGATCCATTTGGAGTCTCATGCGAGTCATTACCAAATCCAAATATCTCCAATAAACATTGTTAAAGGCTTTTGAGAAATCTAATTTGATGACAAGCCCTGAAACACCTTATTTTTTTTCTGGAATCAATATTTTCATTGGCTATCAACTACCTGCCTTCCACTGACTGTTGCACTTTGAAATGGAGAAATGATTGAAGGAAAAACATTTTTCAATCTGTCAGCCAACACTTTGGCAATGATCTTATAAGCCTTATTCAAAATACTAATAGGTCTGAAGTCATTGACTATCCGCATACCGACACATTTACGAATAAGCGAGATGATAGTGGTGTCCAATCGCCAATCCAAAAAATTCCTAGTGTTAAAATCTTCAATAACTTTAAGAAAATCAACTTTGATTACCTCCCACATTTTCAAATAGAACTCCATCAAAAAACCGTCAAGACCTGGAGAAACTTATGATTTTAGCTCTTGCATTGCCCATTTAATTTTTATCTCTAAAAAGTTCTCTACCAAGGAAGTAGCCATTGGTTGGGAGATAGACTGAAAAGTAATTTCTGAGAAGTCACTGAGATAAAGTGACCTCCACCTAGAAACATGTTTGTCATGAAGAACTCCACCTAGATGGTTCATCCAAGTGACCTCCAAGCCTGGTGGAGCACCTATGTGGTCTGATGTGGACGAGCTACTCTCCAAATGCGAAGCACACTGTTCTATTGGCAAACTATGGACTCCAACACACTGTTCTGTTGGTGGCTCAAAACCCGAAGGGTGAGCAAGAGACACTGAACACTCATTGGTGTGGTTGGAAGACTCGACCACTTTTCGCCCAATAGGGACGCTACAACCCTTAAGTTCCACCCGCCCGACTTTGTTGGAAGAGATTGGTTTTGTGGATCTTTGTTTAAGCATGAATCTGGATCTGGCTCAGAAAACTGAAAAATTAGCTCAATCAACGGCTCTGTCACTCTGGGCTTTTTTAGCCAGCTTGTGATCTCTGGTTGCTTGCATGGACATCTTGGTCAATAAAAGGTCCAGGTTGAAGACATCTTCCTCCACAACTTCTAAGACCTTCCAATAATTTTTAGAAATATGTTGTTCAGTAGGTTGGGCGAGATTACGCTTCAAATTTGACATGGACCCCTGGCAAGGCGAAACCCAACAATACCCTTGCCTTTATCCTGCTGAGATGGGCGAGCTAATTCTGAGATCGGATTACCCACTAAGCCAGAAAGAAAATAAGGGGAATGAGGAAGCACTGGATCTTGCAAGGGAGACTGAACACTTAGTGTTGGAAACCTAGTTGAAGGCGCATTTTGCTCCTCATAAGGGTTCACCCGTGGAGAGTTGACAAATACCAGGAAAGCTTTGTGGCCACCGGGAAGAGAAACAGGAGACCATTAAAACATCAAATCAGGCAACTGTATCACCAATCTCGTACCGTTGTCTCTTGTAACTGGAACTGCATAAAGATGATGACTTTTCCAAAGTCAAGCCAATAAATCAATAGGAGAACTAAGTTGGATACTAAGTTACTACATAATAAGTTGGATTGTTAGTTGACGCAACCAGACCTTCCCTCAGCGAAAAATAGAAATATCCCAGCTTTTCCATTCAAATGTCATGTAAATGTTATTGCAAAATAAACTCCCATGCTAGCAACTGATAGCGAACTTGTTAGTACTTATATAGTTATGTCATCAACTATATCTTTAAAAGTTGGAATGAGTTGGATCATAAATGGAATGAGAAATTTAGGGTTTGCCTACATTCACGTCATGTTTTTTTCAGACAGATTTGAGGCTTATATAATGTATTCAATGACCGGTCCTTGCGAAGTAGGCACCGAGGAGATCCCCACAACATCTAACCACTTTATCTTGAGTGATTAAATGAATGTCGACGTGCCCTTTAACCAAACTCTACTTTGAAACTTATAACAAAAAAAAAAAAAAACCTTAGTCATGTCTACTCAAAAACCAAGTTTAATAGCAACTATGTCTGAGTTTACCCCTGAACAAACTCTTTACATTTAACATAGTGTAATCTGAATGAAGAAGAACTTGAATGGCTAAATGGACCCTATCTCAAATCTAATAGACTTTTTTTGGTCCAAACACGGAGATTTTTTTTATTGAAGATAAGAAGAGAAACAAAATACAATCATCCCTATATCAAGGAATGCAAGACACCATAAAGGTGTCAAAAATAAGTCTCTAAAGAGAGTACAAGTCGAACCCATCTTCCACTTTTTTTTTTTTTAAGAACATCCATTTTATTCATATAAAAATCCACGCCCGAAGGCTACATGACTGACCCAATAGGGTTAACTAAAAAGCCGAAACAAAGCCTCACAAAAGATAAGATGCACCAATCAATCTTTGTACCTTTTGGTTTCTGTCCTCGTTCTATTGGATTTACGGGGACAAATGCTAATATCTTTGGTGTGGCGCCTCTTATTCATCTTTCCGTCTGACATAGCCCCTAAAGCCAAATCACTGTTCGCTACCTGTGGATCAAGCTCAGGTTCTGAGTTGACGTCATCACTATCCTCACTAGAACTTTCGAGTATACTGAGGTCATAAGTCGGCGGTCGAAGTAACCTATTTTCTCCGAACAAAGATATAGCCTGATTCAAATTGTCTCCGACTCTTTTATAATCCGGGGAGGATTTGATAGCATATTTGTCAAAATGTCTCTTTAACCTAAGCAGAGACTGCAAATCATCCTCCGAATATTCCTGCACTTGCTGACCCTGTATAGCATCCCCTAGCTCTGTGCTAGTAGCATCGATAAATGGGTTGCAAGGCGCTGGCTGAGGCGCTGGCTGAGGCGAAGCCTCGACCCCTGTCTTGGTACAGGGCGTAGGCTGGGGCGAGGCCACTTCCACTGCCTTGGTGTGGGGCGCTGGCTGAGGCGAGACTCTGTTATCTGGTGTGGTGCATGGCGCGGCAATGGCGCAGGCCACGTCCACAGCCTTGGTGGATGGCGCTGGCTTGGGCGAGACCATGGCCTCTGGTTGAGGAGAAATCATGGCCCCTCTTGAAGGTTAGAGCACTGGCTGCTGCGACCTTGAAACAGTCTGCCCAATCTGAGTTTCACATGTGAAATCATTCGTCACAGTTTGCGACGCTGCACTTTGAATAGAAGGATTGTTCTTTGTTTCCGGATTTATCTCATTTTCGTGTGGGGGTAACTTTTTTTGTTGTCCAAGAACATTATCAATTTCTGAAGTTGTATACCCCGCCTCTAGTAGGCATTCCTCCGTAGACTCATGCTGGACCCCGGTTTTAGCATGCTCTAATTTGTGACCCGCTATTTGTAATTCCGTTGGAGGACCTTCATCTTCCTCAATATTCTCCATCAATGCCTCAAATGTGTTGGACAAACCCACCTTTACCGGATCAATGGCCACCTGCTTTCTATCCCCGACTCCCTCCGAAATCTCCTCGCCTGTGCTATTTTTTGTGCCACTCACACCCACTTCCGATTTCGAAGAATTTCCTTTTCTGATCACTGGAACATATTGTTGCCTGGTATTGTTACTTTCGGTCTTTGATTTGGCTACCTTCTCAACATTACCTAGTTCCGAAACCCGGCCACTGCCCTTAATGCCTAGCTTCTTGCGACAAACACTTTCCTGATGCCCGAGCAAGGAACAAAAGTCACAATATTTGAAACCTGGGTACTCAATCTTCTGCCAGAAACCTCTATTATTGGCCCTATCAATCCATACTCTGTTTGGTAATTTGTCCTCCAAAGTCATCTCAACACACACGCGGGCAAAGCCCGGGCGCGATAAACATCTAGTATGGTCATCCATTCTCAAAAAAACACCAAAAGAATTGACAATTGCTTTTAAAATAGGGGGATGAAAAAATGTAAAGGTAAGTTAGGCAACTCTACCCACAGTGGCACTGATATCGGGTCCTCTTTCAGACTGAAACCATCATGCCAGCGGAAAGCTTTGAACCGCACGCCACGAATCAAAAAAGAATCTCGCGACAATACTTTTTTTGCTTCCTCCTCCGATTGAAGACGAACCAAACATACCGTTGATTAAGTAAGCCAAGCGAAAAATCGCCCATAATTCCCCAAGTTCTGTGAATCGAGTCTCGAATGTCTTCCAATGTAGAGCGGTAGCTAGAAAATTTTAAGACAATAACATGTCGTTCCATAAACTCCTCCCCGCAGACTTCATCCGTTGCCGTAATACCAATAGCTGGAGCGCCCTCTTTACGGAATCTAGTGCCTTCAACCGGAGTTTCCACGACGTCGGCCACCAGAAATTTTCCCAAAATTTGTGCGAAAGAGGGCTTAGCCGCACCTTCGACGGGGCCCCCATTAGCAGATCTCCCCATCAGGGGAGGAGAGATGATGGCAGGAGGGGCCGACATCACATCCAGTTCGGTGCCAGTGTCGAAAAATCAGGGAAATACGAAACGGTACAAAACCTGTCACTGAGTCGTACCAGAAACCGATACCTGAATCGTATCGGCGGCTGAAACGAAACCACTCTGCAGCCGAAACGCGGGCACCAGATCTGTGCCTCGGCAAGAAGGTAACAGAAGCACGAGTTGGCTTTCTGAATATGTTCGATAAGAGCCTGAAAACGTCCAAAATTGACCAAAGTCGGCCAGTATCGGCGTGTCGCGACCAGAGATACTTCGTTTGGCCGGCAATGGCCGGCAATGGGATGGTGCGCCGCCTAGGGTTGTCGCAGTGGAAGCCCTAGCCGCCACCAGTCGATGGCTAAGATGCAATCCCACAAAGGAGGGACGGGTGAGATTAGATTTCGGTCAAGGACCGAAATACCCCCGAAATCGCCCTGTTTTTCAGCTCTGCATTATTTCCATAAAGATAGAGTGTCCCGATCTGTTAAGCCATTCAGAAACCCTCATATTTCTTTCTTTCCACACACACCACATGAGCACATGAGAAACCCTACACCATAACCATTCCACATGAGCACATGAGAAACCCTACACCACATGGGACCACCAACTTAGCCAATCCTAAAGGGAACCTTGAAACATCAAACTCAGACCAAATTCTGACAAGAAATTGTTCCAAATTGATTTGGAGAATCTGCAATGAAGCACCAAGTGATCTAGAGTCTCGTCATTCTCATTACAAAGCATACAAAGACTTCCTGTAAGGATTCCTCTCTTCTTCAACCTGTCTTTAGTTAGGATCTTCTAATGCATTGCTGACCAACAAAATAAATTAATCTGAGGAAGAAGGTTTTCCATCAAAACTAGATTCTTGTGAGAGGAAATGAAGGGGCTGGAGTGGGCCTCATAGTGAGATGCAACTAGCATATCCGAAAATTCTTTCATCGAGAAACTCACACTTTTACCCTTTCACACCAAACTATTAGATCCCTCTGAGAGCATCTGAATATCTAATAGTTGCATTAAATTGGTGACCTCCTCTAGCTCCTCATCATTTAGGGGTCTTCGAAAAGAAAGATCCCAGGAATCTTTATTGGACAAAAAATTGTTAACTCTCACATTTTTCTGGTTGCTAATGAGAAACAACATAGGAAACAGATCCTTCAGAAGTTTGTTGCTGCACCAAGAATCATGCCAGAATGAGACGAGATCGCTATTACCACAGTGAAGTGAGGTGTAAGGGTAGAAAATACGTGCACACAAAGATATGGATTTCCACATAGATCAACCATAAGGAGTGTACTTGGTTCTGGTATCCCAATCTCATCTATTTCGTCCATATTTATCAATGATGAGAGATCTCCATAAAGTGTCATCTTCTTCTGCAAATCGCCAAAGCCACTTGGAAAGTAATGCTAAATTGAAAATACTTATTTGGCGAATGCCTAGACCACCTCGAGTTTTTGGACAATAGATTTTGTCCAACTCACTAGATGCATTTTTCTGGAGGTTTGTGAGGAGCTACAAAGGAAATTGCGCATGATCTATTTTATCCTGTTTGCAACTAAAGTAGGAACCTTGATAAGAGACAGAAGGAAAACAGGGTTAGAAGCTAAATTGGATTGGACAAGTGCTAGTCTGCCTACTTTTGAGAAAAATTTGCGCTTCCAAGAAGCTAGTCTCGATTTCATCCTTTCGATTGACTCATCCCATACAGTTTTACTTTTGAATTTAGCACCTAAATGCATGCCTAAGTACTTAACAGGAAGTTGAATCGCTGCACAACCAAATAAACTCGCCAACTGCTTCAGATGAGGGACTTCTCCAATAGGTAACACCACTGATTTGTGAACGATGATTTTTAGACCGAAAATAACTTCGAACCAACGTATAATTCTTTTTAGAGCAAGAACTTGAGTGGTAGAGCCATCACAAAAAATGATAGTATCGTCTGTGTACTGAAGAATAGAAACAGTAGGACTACCCTCAGCAACTGAAAACCTCTTACTAAACCAACCTCAACCGCTTTAAGAATTATTTGGGTCAGACCTTCTGTTGCTAGAGTAAAGATAAGAAGAGACGGGGGATCACCCTGACGCTGGCCTTTAGAGCTATTGAAAAATTCGTGCAGTTGTCCGTTAATCTTTAGAGAGAAATTGGTTGTATATCTGCAAGTGTGAAGCCAATGGATCCATTTGGAGTCAAACCATATGTGAGTCATTACTAAATCCAAATATCTCCAAGAAACATTGTCAAAAGCTTTTGAGAAATCTAATTTGATGACGAGCCCCGGAACACCTTGTTTTTTTTTTTTTTTTTTTTTTTTTTCTGAAACAATAATTTCATTGGCAATCAAAGGGCTATCAACCACCTGCCTTCCACTGACTACTGCACTTTGAAATGACTAAATGAAGAACATTTTTAATCTATTAGCCAACATTTTGGCAATGATCTTGTAAGCCCCGTTCAAAATACTAATAGGTCTGGAGTCCTTGACAGTTCGCACTCTGACACATTTAGGAATAAACAAGATGATAGTGGTGTTCAACCGTCAATCCAAAAAATTCCTAGTATTAAAATCTTCAATAACATTAAGAAATTCAACTTTGATTACCTCCCACATTTTCAAGACCAGAAAAAACTTCTGATTTGAGCTCTTGCATTACCCCTATAATTTTCATCTCTGAAAAGTTTCTACCAATGAGGTAGCCATTGGCTGAGAGATAGACTGAAAAGTAATCCCCGAGAAGAAAGGTCGCCTCTTCATTTTCGCTGAACAACTCATTGAAGCAAGAGACCATATTTTTCTGATGTTGGCTTCATCTGTTATCATCTAATGATCCATGTTAAGAGCTTCAATAGAGTTAAATAGTCTGCGACTGTTGACCAAGTTATGAAAGAATTTAGACCCTTAATCCATATGACATGCCCAGACCTGATCATCCAAAACTCTTTATCTCTTTTGGTTAACTTTGTTCACTCTTGATGTAGTTGCACTCTATAAGACCTCTCATCAGCAATCAGGTGCCGGATCCCTTCCTCAACATCAATGTTAGCAATCAAAACAAAAATATTTTGAATGCATAAATTGGTCTTACTTTAGTCCTAAAACTTTTAAGGTTGCATCTAATCGCCTTTAGTTTCCACCATAAGCAGTAGCCAGGGTGACAAGAGATCACTGAGTTGTTCTATCGTGATTTAATCTCCTCTGTCAGTGTTGGGTGATAAAACCAACCTCTATCAAAGAAAAAGAGGTGAGTGCTGCCGCCAATAGAAGAGTTCGCCAGCAGAATCGCGTGATGGTCAGAACCAGTCGTTCCCTTGATCCATTCAACTTTTTCACCAAACTTAGCAATCCAATCCACCGAAGCCAGAAACCAATCATGCCGACACAAAATAGGGTGTTCTCTTCAATTTGAGTACGTAAACTTTCGCCCTTCAGCTTAAAGCAGCGAGCTCCACCTCATTAATGAACCGATTGAAATTTTGCATGCTCATGGACCTCCTTCCGCAACTTTTATTTTCGTTCATGTAATGAACAACATTGAAGTCTCCTGCAAACACCCATGGAGATTGCACCCAGCTAACAATGTCATATAGTTCTTCCGAGAAATGCTCTCTTAGAGAATGATCACACGGTCCATAAATGTTTGACCCTGTCTAAAAAGAGTTGTCTGGGATCATTTGAAATTGAATAGAAAGATAAAAAGCCATTTTCAATACTTCCCTCATCTGTAAAAAATCAACATCCCAAATAGCTAATAGACCCCCTGAACCGCCAATGGATTTCACCATAGCCCAATTAAAGAACTTTCACCCACAACTTATTGATAAATTCTCTAGAACATCTCTCCAATTTTGATTCCTGAATGAAAACAAGATCTGGACAATTATCTGAGATTAACCTTCGACAACCCCTTTGCCTCTCAAAATTCCCGAGCTCCTTAGAGTTCCATGATAGAATTTTGAGGTTCATGAGGGACCTTTGACACCGAGATTGCTGCACTTGTCCCTAGCTCTGTCGGATTCTGAACTTTGTGTTACAGCTTGAACCATACACAAAGCCCTTTATTCATCCTGACTGAGGTCCACTTCCACTGCCAAGCCAATTTTTTTGAAAACTGATTGGTTAGATATCTTTTTTTGGGCTAAACGACAATCACAAATAGAGAGATATGCACTGTTATTGACCCTAGAAACAACCCCTGAGGACTGCCTAGAAACATGTTTGCCATGAATAAGTCCACCTAGATGGTTCGTCCAAGTGACCTCGAAGCCTGGGAGAGCGCCTACGTGGTTTGGTGCGTGCCTACGTGGTCTGGTGCAGACGAGCAACTCTCCAAATGTAGGACGCACTGCTCTATTGGCAAACCATAGACTCCAACACACTGTTCTGTTTGTGGCTCAAAACCCAAATGGTAAACAAGAGACACCAAACACTCCTGGGTGTGGTTGGAAGGCTCGGTTCTTACTTGCACAACTGGGGTGCTAAAACCCTTAAGTTTCACTCACCTGGCTTTGTTGGAAGAGACTGATTTAGTGGATCTTTGTTTAAGCATGAACCTGGATCTAGTTGAAAAAACTGAAAAATTAGCCCATTCAATGGCTCTATCACGCTGGACTTTCTTAGCCAGCTTGCGATCACTACTGGCTTGCATGGACATCTTGGTCAATACAAGATCCAGGTTGAATACATCTCTTTCCATGACTTCTAAGATTTTCCAATAATTTCTAGAAACCTGTTGTTCAGTAGGCTGGGTGAGATTACGCTTCAAATTGGACATGGGCCCCTGGCAAGGCAAAGGTCCAATAATACCCTTGCCTTTATCCTACTGAGTTGGGCGAGCTGATTTCGAGACTTGGTTACCCACTGAGCTAGAGAGAAAAGCAGGTGAATGAGAAAGCACTGGATCTTGCAAGGGAGACTGAACACTCAATGCTAAAAACCTAGTCGAAGGATCCTTCTGTTACTCATAAGGGATCACTTGTGGGGGGTTGGCAAAAACCAGAAAAGTTTTGTGGCCAACGGGAAAAGCAACAGGTGACCATTGGATCACTGAATCAGGCAACTGTATCACCGATCTCGTACCGTTCTCTGTTGTAATTAGAGCTGCCTAAAAATGATGACTCCCCCAAAGTCGAGCCAAGAAATCAATAGGAGAATCAAGATGGATAGAGGCTGCGGTAACTGGGCCCTTACTGACCTGAAAGATTTGTGGTCGCAACAAAACCTCGACAAACGTTTTGTTGCTTAGAGGGAGGACAACACTAGGCCCTTGCAGAAAAGAGCCTCCATCTCTGCTTGTTGCTGGGGATCTGGCTGAGGCACACCTTTTTTAGAACTGCCTCCTTCAGAGCCTAAGCGAGTTGTTTCCAGCCCTTCCCTTCTACATCAATTGGCACCCTCATAGTTTTAGACCCTGACCCCCAACCTACCATAATAGAAAGAGACTTCACATTTATTAGCCTTTTTCACCACCATAACTCATCTATTATTGATATTCCAATTAGCTAAGGTGTTAGAGCCTGATTCCACAACTTTCTTAAGCTGACACCCTATCCAATCTCTCATCTGCAGTTCTACAAAAACTTTGATTCTAACCCTCGAACTTGATTCAAACAATAACAAACATCTTCTTGACTTTCAAACCCCAATTTTTTTTCTCATCAATTTTTAACAAACACAAATTTCTGCTTTCTAAAACCATCTCTTCACAAATTTAAGCACCTTGGACAAACATACAAGCATCATAGGGAGAAAATGAAAAGAAATATTAAAAAAAGCTAAACAGTAATACTCGTCGAAAATGTCATCAGTTGCGATATAGCCGCTTGACTTTGGCCAAGGAACTAGTCCTGCAAAGTGGTCTCTACAAAACGGAGATGGTCTAGATCTAGTTGAAGAAGACCTCTTTCACCAGTTGAAGAAGACCCCTCTGACCACTTGAAGACCTCTCTCACTAGTTGAAGTAGTGCTCCTTGAAGACCACTCTCACCAGTTGAATACCCCTATCGATCTAGACGAGGAACACACTCACCAGTTGAAAACCCCTGAAGAAACCCCTCTCAATCATGGACGAAAAAACCCCTATCACAGACGAAGAAAATCTCAGATCTTTCAAGCACAAAGGAAACCTCTGTGTAGAAGAAAATCTCAGATCTCTCAAGATTTCTCTTCATTTTCTCCCTATGATGCTTGTATGTTTGTCCAATGTGCTTAAATTTGTGAAGAGATGGTTTTAGAAGGCAGAAATTTGTGTTTGTTAAAAAATGATGAGAAAAAAATTTGGGGTTCGAAAGTCAAGAGGAGGTTTGTTATTGTTTGAAACCCCTCTGTGTGGAAGAATCACAAATTCTAAAATCTTTCAAGCACAAAAGAAGAAACCTCTGTGATGAACATGGATGAAAGCTAAAAATAGAAACCCCTCTCAATCATAGATGGAGAAACCCATGTGTGAAAGAAACCCCTCTCGAAAAATCTGATCCATATTTCAAATCTAGTAAATTATCGGTCATATTGATTAATTAGAACAAAAATACTAGGAAATCAGGTTTTCGCAACCATATCTTGTAATTAGGATGTCATAATCTTGAAAATATGATAAAATCTCCAAAGTGTTTCTACGTATCTCGATCCCAACCATTTTACGCCCTTTATTCTATGCCGTAAAATATAGGCCATAATTATTATTATTTCTATTATTCGTGACTTGGGAGAGTTTTGCTTGTAGTTTGCCCACACCAATATCCTCTCATGTTTGTCCACAAACTTGTAATTTGCTCAATCATAAATCCTTCGATCTTCATCAACAACATGTTCTCTAGCATTGATTGTTTCTTCTTTTTTCATTATTGCCTCTGTCAACTATATCAACTACTTTACGGGACCAACTTATCAACCATATCAACTACTTTACTGGACCAACTTAAATTTAAATCTTCATCAAAGACGTATGGATCCCTCACCAAAATCTCCCCAACCTATCAAATAATACATTATATAATTAATTATTTCGACAAAAATGTAATCAAACAAACTCGTGTCTCATGAATCAAAATAATTGATCCCTTTTGTTATTGCCAGTGGTTGCAAATTTTATTTATTTTTAATTAGATCGATGGGTTTGAACAATTTGATACCAAAACTAAGGTTTCACGGTCGATATTCCCTTACCGTTTCAGTGGGCAAGTTCAAAAGTTATAAGGTTGTGTTTTTAATACTCCAATCCATGTCCTAAAGTATCACCGGCTCATTTACTAAAACCTTGTACTATGTTACTTATATGTTTTTATTTTTTAAGGCAAGTAGAATTTTTATAAGATTTTGATGTCGGTCAAAAGTCAATTGTGAAAACACCATAAACTAATAAAAATATTGCAAATTGACGTAGTGATACCATTCACCAACCAGAAATTCTAAATGTCGAGGAAGTGGGCGAGGGGAGGGAGGTGGCGGGTGGAGACCGTTCACCTCTCTCGAGATATATGCCATTTTTTTGGTGTGCGCATCTCGAAGGAGATGAACGATCCCCATTCCGCCACCTCCCCCCCTCGCCATTTAGAATAACTCTTCACCAACATATAACCGCTGAGCTTTCATGTCATTCCCCAAGATTTAACCGTCGAACCCATAGTTTCGTTTTTCGTCTTAAATATCATTTCATCTCTCTCATTAGTGTTTGTTTGATCCATCGACCCTACCATCTCTCACAACTATGGCGACCCAATCATCGAAGAAGGTTTTGCTGACCTCTAATGGCGATGAAATCTCTCAAAACATCGCTTGCCATCTCGCCAAGCGTGGTTGCAAGTAAGTAAATTAACTTCTCCAATTAGACCCATTTTTTTTTCGAGTAATTGAGTTTGTTTTTATGGTTTTGAGTGGTTTTGCTCGGTGGGTTTCAGGTTGGTTCTGATGGGAGACAAAGGTCAGCTCCAGAAGGTTGCAGAGAAGATAAGTGGCTCAGTTGAGCCAGTTGAGATTGTGGGAATTGATATGGAGGATGATAATGAGGTGGTTTTTGATGCAGCTGTTGAACGGGCATGGAGGATTCTGGGGAAAGTGGATGCGTTTGTGAATTGTTATAATTACGAAGGTAAACATAAAATGATTTGATTCAATGTTTAAGTATTTGGATTTGGATTTGATTGTTTGTGAAAATTTGGTCTTCGAATAAAGGTCATGAGATTGGAATGAATACTTACAATTGAAAGTTTAGGGTTGTTTTAGTGGGAATGAATCTTAATATGTTTGTTCCTTAGATTGCAAGAAATGCCCATTTGGAGCTCTTCTTGGGGAGTATTGTTTCTTCTTGAAATAGGGATAATCTTCGCAAAAGGGCGAATTCCTTATGTTATTTGGATCTGGTTAAATTTTTTCAACAATAGGTTGATTTCTTATGACTATGATCTTCATGGTGAAGATGTTAAATTATGTATGCGCAGCAGATTTAGGACAAAGGACTGATGGATCAAATAATTGAATTGGCAAATCGCCCTCGATGTTACCACTAGATGTTGAAGGATTCCCAATGTAGGCAGAACTACTTTACATTCATCCTATATGTTTCAGTGTGTGTAGAAGTTTGTTTATTAGGAGTTTGGGTTAAACCTTTCTTTACATTCATCATTTTCTTTGTTTTTTATTTCCTCCTTCCATTCCACTTTGGTATCAGGTAAGGTTCACCTCACTAATTTACACTCTGCCGCGAGTTTGAAAGCAATGTCATTTAAAGGAATGCTTGGATCGAATACAAATGATCAGTGTTCAGAAGGTTCTCTGACTCTGGTTATTGATTATTTGCTTATTGCTGTATCTGTGATCTATTTGAAGTTATTTACCGCTATGTATGGGAAATTGGCTCTTCTTTTTTTTTTTTTTTTTTTTTTTTTGAGTTTGGACACTTCAAACTGATACCTATCTTCAAATCTTGCAAGCATCAATTCTAAGGGCGTGATTGTTTTAGATGTATTGTACCGGCAACTATACTTCAATAAAAATGAAAAAAAAATGTTCGAACGGCTATAAAATTTAGTCAATTTTAATGAATATATACAAATGGCGTTGTTTAAAATGCTCTGTTTTACCATCTTAACTCCAAATTCAAAATGACATAGCTACTTATCCATTTGTTAAAATTCTTTCTTTTGTTTCTCTATATTGAGAATTTTGTTTATTGAGTTTTTAGTATTATGTCTTCCTTTTCTGTTTGATTGCTGAATACTTATGGTGATGGTTTGGAACAGGGAATATGACAGACCCTTTACATTTGGAAGAAGACGAGTTCAAAAAGATCATGAAAGTTAATTTTATGTCAGCATGGTATCTTTTCAAGGCTGTTAGTAAAAGAATGAGGGATTACAAAACAGGAGGATCCATTGTATTTATGAGTACAATTCTTGGTGCTGAGAGAGGGCTCTACTCTGGATCTGCTGCATATGGTTCGTGTTCGGCTGCCATTCAGCAATTAGTCAGGGTATGGGTGATTTTAACTTACTGTCTACTATAAATATGGTTTTTTTATAACATATTTTAATGGCTTGGATACAAGTTATTTGTTGTGTTATAAGTCGTGCATCTTTCCAAGATAGGTAAATACTGGCCTTGAAGTTGTTCTGGCATTCTACGGCATAGCTTACATAATTCTTGAAGTTGTTCTGGCATTCTACGGCATAGCTTACATAATTCTTAACCTATATCATTGAAACTGCTGAATCTTTATTTCCGAATGGTTTTATTTTTATTTTTCCAATTCTTTTGTCATGTTTTATGGGGTTTGATTCATGCTAAGTTCAATACAACAAAAGTTAACTTGGAAAAAACTAACTGAAGACTATCTACCCAATGGCAAAATCTTGGGGTTTTGCAAAGAAAAAGGTAGCATTGATATGTGACTTAGCAGCCATCATGGAAGTAAATTCACCAAATAGCTGGGATGGTGGGATCTAACTACCTAATAAATGAAGATTAGCTTAGAATATATTATCAAGGCTTCCTTAGCTGAGGATTGTGTGGGGGTGTAGAACATAAATGCTTCAGTCAAGAGTATAACGATGAAAAAACACATTTTTACAGATAGCTAAGGTTCACTGTGCAAATTTCCTTAAATTCTCCTTGAGGAAGATTGCTTTGAATTCCCTGTAACGTCCTTACGCATCATAATCAGACTTGACTACTCATGAATGCATAAAAATCATACTTTTGGAACGTAGAGGTCAACTATTCTTGTTTGTGATCTGAGCTCATAGTCAATCCAAGAGTTTCTAATGAAGAAGTTGAGATTTTGGACTTCCTTGCCTATCCATGTTGTTAGTGAACAGTCTATAGACTTCATCATCTGTGATATTTAATTGTCTACACACTATTATACCATACTATACTTATAGACTTGTTAGTAAGCAGTGTATAGATTTGTATACCTATTATATCACATAAATGGCATGTTACTCATGTATTTCCATCTCTCGCATGCATGGTAACTGCCAGGGATTTCAAGGGAATTGAAACTTGGACCATGAATGATAATCGTTGAGTGATAAAAAAAGGCTCAGCGTAGTGTCTCGCGTTGATACTTTTCAACAGCAATTTGACTGTTCTAAATGAATATCAACCGTCTCCAGAATGGCACCGACTATTGTGTGTTTATGCTATTCTCTGTTGACATATGTACTTTCATAATTTATTTTGGACAAGTCAGTCGGCAGTGATTATTGATTAGCTGTTCAGTTTAAGCAATTTTGGATGAGTTATCTAACATTTCATCAAACATATCTTTGTCAGTTATCTGCAATGGAGGTCGGGAAACACCAGATCAGGGTCAATGGAATTGCCCGTGGCTTACATAGTGAAGACAAGTTTGTATTATCTGTGGGGAGGGAGAAGGCAGAGAAAGGGACTAAGGATGCAAATCCACTTCACAGATGGCTTGATGTGAAGAATGACCTAGCATCCACAGTAATCTATTTGATCAGTGACGATTCTCGGTACATGACTGGAACCACCACATTTGTTGATGGAGCACAGTCCTTGGTGAGGCCTCGCATGCGATCCTACATGTAATTTTTATGTACTAGCATTATGACTTTTCCATTTGAATGTTCAAACAATTTTCTCTAATGCTTTTGAGTTTTAGTCCAACTTTTTCCTGGAGTGCTATACTTTTTGGTTGGTGGAACTTCAAATTCGCCAGTCAATTTTCTATAAAATATCATCAATTAGCTTGGTCAGATGAGGTATTTTTGAAAGCGACGACATTATTATAATTACTAATTAAACTATGTTCTAATGCAGTCACCCATGATTGACCAGGAAAACCATATTTCCCGCAGCGTCCACGATATAAGAAAATACAGTTTAGTAATCTTTGCAGTATATAAATATTTTTCAAAATAAATATGTGCCTAAACCAACTACCAAACTGTAGGTAGGTTGCATGCTTTGACCACTACACTAATCTGTGTTTAACAAGTTTCCAACTGCAATAACCTGTGATGGAATATTAAAGCCTATTTTAATTTTGGAGTCTATTTGATTTATCATAATTGATTTTGGGGTCTATTTTAAAAATCATCTCAGTGTAAGGTTTAAATTGGCATTGTCAATTCAATCGACTATCGAATAAATTTTGATGTGACAATATTGCCCTTGATAGAATCAATGGTTCAGATAGAACCTCAGGAATTTCGAGGCAAAACTAAGGATGGTGATTTAAAAATTTATTGGAAAAGGAGAAGAAAGAACAAGTTCCACCACAAATTATAGGAGAAGGAGAAGAAATTGTTTTTGCCATGTTTCATTCCAAGTTTGTGATGACAACACCCACAAAGCAATGAAATATCCTTGGATTTAACACCTAATGTCAAATCCCTAATTGTAATTACCTTCGCAAGATTTGGGTTGACAATACTGAGAACGTTTTTGGTGTAGTAACCAATCTTTGAAGGATCTGTTTCCAATGTTGTTTATCATTAACAACAATCAATACGGGAGTGTGAGCAATTTTTGGTCTAACGACAATTCTTGGGATCTTTCCTTTCGCAGACACCTCAATACTGGGGAACAAGATGAGTTCGCTAATCTAATGCATCTGTTGGATAGACAAATGCTCTCAGAAGGATCAGATAGTTTGGTGTGGAAGGGTAAAGGTGTGGGCTTCTCGGTGAAAGAATTTTCAGATATGTTGGCTGCATCTCATTATGAGACCCACTCTAACCCCTTCATTTCCTCTCACAAAAATCTGGTATGGGTGAAAAACATTTTTCCTCGGATTAATTTCTTTAGTTGGTCAGTTTTGCATGAGAAGATCTTGACTAAGGATAGGTTAAGAAAAAAGGAATCCTCACAGGGAGTCTTTGTGTGCTTTGCAATGAATTTGACGAGACACTGGACCATTTGATGCTTCACTGCAGTTTCTCCAAATCCATTTGGAGCAGTTTCTTGGTGGAATTCGATTTGAGTTTGATGTTTGAAGGCTCCATTTTAGATTGGCTAAGTTGGTGGTCTCAAGTTAATCCTTTCCGTCGGGGAGAGTGGTTATGGCGTAGGGTCCCTCACGTTCTCATGTGGTGTGTGTGGAAAGAAAGAAATAAAATGGTATTTGAAGGACTCAACAGATCAGAGCACTCTATCTTTATCGAGATTAAAAAATTGCTGTGGAGGATGGGTACAACATGTAATTTGTTTAAGGATTTGGGTTTTGACACTTTCATAGTGTCTTGGCATTCCTTGATATAGGCATATTTCTCTTTGTATTTTGTTTCATTTTCTTTCATTAATAAACATCTTCGTGTTTGAAAAAAGGAAAAGAAAAAAAAAAGAACGTTTTTTAAATGTATGGATTTAAGTTGCAAGATTTTGTTTTGCTTGACGTTGCTACATGGAAGGGCTCCAACAACCCCTTTAAAAGTCATTGTCAAGCTCAAGTTCACACGGAGGTTCAAGTCAACAGGCTCACATGGAGGCACGTGTTTCAAGTGTAATGATCCCGACAATTGTATGAATGATTGTCCATGGGTATGAACTCTATGTTCAATTATAGAGTATGATGGCATAAGAGATCTTTGAGCATTTTCAGTCATCCTCTAAAATAGCCAAATAAATTATTTTAGGAGTTTCATAGAAAAAGTTTCCCGTCAATCATCCTCTTCATAGAAAAAGTTTCCCGTCAATCATCCTCCTAAATAATTTCCTATAATAGTTTCACCTTTAACTTTCTCCCAAATTTAGGAAGAAGTTAACTATCCCATATATCTCATATAATAATAAAATATTCTCAATATTTAATTTTCTAAATAAAAAATAAAAACAAAAGTATCTAAATAATAATATAATTAAAAAAGTAATTATTAATAATAATTTAAATAATGATAAATAATTAATTACAAAAATATTAATAGTATAGTTAAAAACAAATTAATACTAATTTAAAAAAAGTAATTATTAATTCTAATTTAAATAATGATAAAAATATTTATTAATACTAATTTAAATAATAGTATAATTCAAAAAGTAATCTAAATAATAATATAAAAAGTGGAAGATATATCTAAATAATGATAAAAAAAAGTAATTATTAATACTAATTTTTTTAACAAACTCCCAAAAATTTTAATTATTCAAATTTAAATTAAGTTGAAATTAATACTAGTATAATTAAAAAAAGTATCTAAATAATAGTATAATTGAAAATAATAATATTATATATTTAAGTTGAAATTAATAATAATATATATTTGAAAATATTATAATAATATAATTGAAACTAATATAATTATATTAAGTTGAAATTAATAATAATATAATTAAAATTAAATTGTTATAGAAAAGTTGAAGATATATTAAAATAATGATCAAAAAGTTAAAATAAGAGATGTGGTTGGAGTGGTGAAAAAATAGAGAGACCCCTAAATTTAGCTTTTTGTTAAAATAGAGGATGATTCATCGCATGTTTTAACTTTTACAATTGCAGATGCTCTAACTTCCAATGAAGCAAACACTAAAGAGAAGAAGCATCCGATATGCAATAAATGTGCAAAAGGTTTTCAATGGATTGGATATGAAGAATAAAAGAAGCTAACCTGTGAGATCAAACTATCTGACGTTTGTGATGCAATCGGAAAGTTTGTTTTCAAATAGTAGTATGTCCATTTTCACGTATTTCATCTATGCAATGTGCACCATGTATAATCAATCTATTATCAATTATGTTGCTTATGTTATGTTGTGTTCATAAGCAAGTTACGAGTATAACATTTATACTAACTACATGGCAACCACCATTCATGCACAATAATTTTGTACTTCCACTATAATTACCCATGATAGCACCAATTGCATGACACCTAATAGCACCTTGCATAGCACTTCATGTCATTCGTCTCTTCGGAGACATCGGATAAAATTGGAACAATACAGAGAAGATTAGCACGGCCACTGTGCAAGAATGACACGCACAAATTGAGAAACAATCCATATATATATATATATATATTTACAAAAAACACATAATGACATCTAATTCCAACTACTTAGCACTATAGTCTGAAATGTTGAGTACTCTTAACACAAAAACCAATACAACTCGGAAAAAATCGGTCTCCCTCCACCACATTATAATTGATTTACGACCAAATCCTGAGTTTGATAGGGAGATTCCACTTGTAACCTTTGGCCCACACACTAAGACGGTCACCACCAGAATGATCATTATCACTTATGATAGCTTTTTTGCATCATTTGAACATGGAGCTATAGGAATTTTTACGGTCAATCTACTCGACGAGGTGCTAGCACGAGTTGCCAGCCCAATTATAGTGAAAGTGCTGAACAATACTACGGTAGAGTGTCATGCTGCAGAGGCTGCTTTGCTACTCATTCAGGTAAGGCATTGGCAGACAAGGCTTTTGTTGAGAGACTTGGGCACACTTAACTCCATTTTGCAATATGATCCGAGGGACCCTCAAACAACCTTTAGTTGGATATGACACACTGTCATTAACAACATATGCAACATATGACAATTGCTCTCAGTTCACATCTTTTGATTATGTAATTATATCAATAGAGACCTCCAACTATGAGGCTTACAACAAGAACCCATAAATGAGAAACAACCAACCACCTAAATGCCTGCAAGAATCCATAAATGATAAGCAACCACCCACCTAATAAGCTACATGCTCACCACCCCTTACAAAAAAAGGGTAACCTTGCAATAGGCTTAGCATTTGCACCCTGCAACAATCACACCACATCCACAATAAATTAACCAAACCACATCGACACTCCCAGATATATTTAAGAGTGATTCTATGTGTCGAGGGAAAGGGCGAGGAAACCAGCGAGGAAAAGGAGGTGGCGGGGGGTGAACCGTTCACCCTTCTCGAGATGTGCGCGCGAAAAACATCTCGAGAGGGGTGAACGGTTCACCCCCCGCCACCTCCTTTTCCTCGCTGGTTTCCTCGCTCTTTCCCTCGACATTTAGAATTTCTGTATATTTAAAAAGCTTAAAGTACAACACCATGTATTCACCATTTTAACATTATCAAATTACGGCAGTCAGGCTTTATAGCTACTTTTTAGTTAGATTTTAATTTTTTTTTACATTTTTATAGATAATGTTTGTGGTTGTGTTTTAAAGAGAATGAATAAAAGTGTAAAAACACCCAAACTTGGTAAATAGTGGTTTTAAAGTCTGATTGCCTAGACAAACTCTTGTGACTGCATAAAGGGAGTCATCTCGGTACAAATAGTAAATAGTAACTCTGCTAATGAGGTACCGGCTCAGCGATAGACGTGTGACGGATGACATCACAAATTCATAGTTTCAAACCCTGCCGGCTTGTTTCTATCGATTTTGGGCTGGACAGTATAATCCTAAAATGAAGCGGACTTGGTTCAAGAAAGTTTAGCTGGACAATAACTCAATTTAAGCCCAAAACAATTTGCCGATACAGAGAAAACACAACAACTGGGTTCCGTTGATTCCTCTTTCTCTTCTCAGTGCAAGAAGAAGAAGAAGAAGAAGAAGAAGACCAAAAACCTTTCGATTCGATTCGCTTCAATGGTGCTTTGATTCATTCGTACACACCAGCTAGCTAGCTCATCAAGAAGAAGAAGAAGGAGGAGGACTCACGTGCCGGGCATGGCGCTTCCGTTAGGGAAGGTCACCCTCCTTGTCGGAGCAGGTTCTTCTTCTTCTTCTCTCCGAATCGATTATTTTAGTTTACTGTCGAATTCGATAACTTGTTTTTTTTGTTCGAGTCTTTGATTTTGATTGGATCTTAATTCACATACTGTTTGAGTTCATTGCAATATATTTTAGATAATTACGTTCAATTTGGTTTGGTTATATTTGATGCCAGAAACCCTAGATTCCAAGTGAACTTGTAGCTAGATAAGTAATTTGAGGAGGCCAGTTAGAATTTTGAAACAATTGTGTAAAAAGGGGGAAATTTTAGATTAGTTCAAGTTCTAGTGTTTTATAGAGTTGGAGTTCGTTATGATTGTTGAAAATGGGACAGTGCATGTAGTGGCGGGTTTCGTGGAAGAAGTTCTCATTGATTTGGAAGTAAGGCTCATGCAATTGGATGTTTTTATGGATTGGAAAGTTGCTTGGTGACCTAGATGATCATGCTACTAAATTCAAACTTACTTCCGAATGTATGGCGGGATTTTGGAAGATGGTGGATAAGGTCCTGATGAAGGGTAGAGTCTTTTTGACAGTTTAGGATGGACCTTTACCGGAAAGTGAAGTCCTAAAGGAAGGAAGGAAAGGAGGAAAGAAACTTGGAGGGTGAGGAATGATAAAGATAGCAAGAGAGACGATGAAGTTGTGATCCAAAAGAACGACTTTCCTCTTCTTTTATTGTAATCCAAAAGAGTGAATTTAGTTGTGATTTATTACTAGTGGATGACATGTCCCATGGCACTTCTCGTGTCCTCGCGTTCTTTTAGGGCAATAGGGTTTCAAACTTGAAGTTAAGATTATAATTTAGAAAAAGAAAAGAATACGAAGACGGAATACGGAAGAAGTAAAAGAAGAAGAAAGTTATGAGGCATGATTTTCACTTTAGGGGGGGAAATAGACATAATTTAGGGCATAGTTTCATCTAGCAGCAGCAAACTACCTCAATTATTGTTAATGATTTTTAAATTTATGCAAGTGTAACTCACGCCTCATTGTTTTACGTCTCACATACGTTTTTCACTCCTCACTGGAAAAAAAATGGTACCTCTAAGGCGTTTTAGGTGAGTTTCATACGTTTTTTTAAACATTGGCACATATATAAGGTCAAGGTGTATTGCCTTGAGAGCTTGTGCAAGAGTTCAGTAAACACTTTGCTACTTTATACATGTTGCCCCTTGAAACCTAAATCCTCATATATTCCCTATACTTGTCAAAACGGGTATTTTTTACATACCCCCCCCCCCCCCCCCCAATAGTCACACAGGTGTCTCGGCTACTCTTTCATGATCGCACTTGCCCTGCGTGAGTTTTGCACACTTTGAGCAAATTTCACACAGTGTAGTCAAGGCGACCTCTAGGCGTTTTTACATAATTTCGCCTCAAAGTAAGGCAATGCGGTGTGGTGAAATGAGGCATTCGCCTCGGACTGTCTCACCTGCCTCAGCCCAAAAAATGATTGCAGCCAGTCCATTTGCAACCCAAATAACAAACTAACTAAATAAAACGTTTTTAAGTTTTGATAAATATATTACATTTTTAACAATATTTTTTGGAGAAAACATATCATGTCTTGATAGCATAGTTCAATGATTTTTATGTTTTTAGAATACCAATAGTGATCATACTTGTGGATTTTTACCAACCATTCCAACATTTTTTTTCTAACAAATGCTCAATATTATCAAGTTTATATTCTTTCTAGATTATTGATTTTGAATGATTTAGTGGATGTTTGCAAGTTTCTTGACACTTATGTAGAACATCTTTTCGCTATGTTATGCAACTTTATTATATTTTCATTTCGATTCGATGTAGTTGTGTCACTTTTTTGTACATATTTGCTTATGATACTTATCAAAATGATGTTGTATAATACTATGCTAATATGTTTCAATTTATTATAAAAAATTAAAAAAAAATCTTAAGAAAAAATGTTAAGACCGCCTCACGCCTGAGGCGTTTTCAGGCCCGTCCACCTCACCTCCGCCCCAACACCCTAACTACAATGATTTCACATGAAGAAAATTAGGTATCTCACTGTATGGATTAACGATGTTGATTTAATACTTAACTAATTAATAAACATTCATCTTCTCCAAGCCAACCCACCCAACACCACCACCATACCCTCTGACTCCTCAACCGATCAACAACTCCATTCCTATTAGCCCTATGAATGGGGGAGTCTAACAATGGAGGAGTTGGAGACTGGAGTTCCCTTCAACTCTTAGCCTTTCATCTACTTCAAGTTCATAGTCAATTGCATCAAAACACTCTTTAATCGAGGTTGCTGATGAGATTTTCTGTTGTAAGAGTTGTTATGAGTCTTAGAAGCGGATTTCAAATCCGAGATGAGATTTGGAGCAACGATTGACCTCTTACATGGTCGCTGCTTCGAAATCTAAGGTGAATTCAGTAGAGCATCTGTCATCATCCATGATTGAGCTTTCAAATAGTAAACACAATTGTGACACAAATGTTATAAGAAGCTTTGCCTTGTTTTTAGCTTGGTTCAGTGCTGTCAATCTCACAACTTTTAAAAAAATCAGGTGAGCAATCAAGCGACAATAAGAATGTTCATATTACTGATTTTGATATGGGACGGGATTGAAGTTCCATGTGTGTATCTTTGATTGGGAAGGCTTATGTAGACTGTAACTTTGTAGTTTTTATCAGGTTCTTCCCCTGTTTTGTACTCTGTCTTAGTCACATTTTGTCTATTAATATACTCCTTGTTATTTGATTGATAAAAAAAAAAAATCGATACGGAACAAGGGAGTTAGAACATCACTCAGATTCGTGCGATTTCTAAGCAGTGTCAGTCTTGAGATTGTGGATGCCATGTGCGAAAACTAAAATGGGCCCTCACGTACCTAAACATCATCACTATTTTAATTTTCATTGTGTTAAATAATAAACTTTATTTTCAATTAAATTTCCAACTAAACCTTATGCCTCTTTAATTAAGAATTTGTCAAGGGCCCCTTTTTAAGATTGATTAAATTGTTCGAGTCTTTTCTCTTTAGATGTTTATCATGCACGGGTAAATGTCTACTAGGAATCATTTTCAAAATAGAACACATAATACAATCAAATGAAAGAAGTTAGAGTAATTAAACCCGATTTAAAGCCTTAGAGTTGAACCCATGTGAAAAGGGATCATTTTGGTTTGTTTGTTCCTTTTTAGTTGAGCCCTTGAGACTTGAGAGAAGATATCAGAACACTAACTGACGATGTTTGCAAACAAAAATCGCTTTTTTTTTTCTTAGAAAACACGTGAGAAAATCGGTATTTGTCTAGAAATTGTTTCTTTCCTGATCCGCAAAACGCTATATTGTATTGTATCATCATCATCATCAAAGCCCATTCCCGATACTCTTGTGGTCGGCTACATGTATTTTAGTTCTCTAAGCAATGAGGTCTTCCCACATATCCTCGCCTAATCCAAACTCAAATATGTCTTCCTTTAACCACCTTCATCAAAGTATAATAAGGAAAAAGGATGATCGGCATAGTGATAGATAATCAATAGCCACTACAATAAGTATACTTCGGGTGTCATGTCAGAGCACCATACAATCTAGAGCACTACACAATCTCAGTTAAACACACAATAGGAGGAGAAGAAGAATATGTGGAGAAGATGGATTGCTTTAATGTCGTTTGCTGCGAAGTGGATTAGTGTAGGGTTTTTTTTAAAATATTTTTTTAATGTAACTTAAACTGAAAAGTCATGAAACCCTTTAATATTTTAGGAATTATGCCTAATATCTATTAAAACACAAAAACTCCGGGGTCCTCTCATTAAGTTGGGCCTCGAAGGTCGAAGTTGCTACACATGCGCAGGGCCAGACCTGTTTATAAGCGTCAATTTGAGGATAACTCTCTAGGTAAATTGGTAGAATGAAGCTGAAGGATAGGGGTGAAGGAGTGAAGGGGTTTGAGACAATGAAGGGGGGTTTATTTTAAGGTGTTAAATCAACACTGTTAACTCATACTTCAAGACGTGTTATCTCCAGTTTTTTTTTTTTTTTTTTTTCACGTGAGATATTGTTCAAAGTCCGCAGTACATATGAGGTGCGTTTTGGTGATAAAGAAGAGCCCAGACACTCTTGTGTTTGATTCCAGCAATTTGGGGGAGGGGGGCATTCTAATTTTGAATTATCTGGAGGTATTCCCACACAAGCATTCACTCAAAGACCTTGTGGACACACCACCATGAGATCTTGATTGGTTGATGTTACAGACAAAGTGACAACCACACACAATAGAGTAGTTTGAAATAGATAAAGAAAACACAAAATCTTACTTGGTTCCCCAAAAAGATTGGGCTACATCCAAGGTGGAATTCTCCTCCAGCTAACCGTGGAAATATATTCTTCCTATCCCTGTCTAACTTGTGGCACCTGTGTCATCTGAAAATTGGAGTTTTATCAAAAATATTGAAAGCTATAATTGAAGTTTAAAAAGGTAGTTGGTGGGAGTTTCACAGAGACCAGCTGATGCTAGACTGCTAGTTAAAGAAATCCCTTCTAGTAATACTTGGCAAGCTCCCATATCATTTAGTTTTTGTTCTTGGTTATGTTGATAATGGATGCCCCATTAACATATAAACCATTTGTTTTTATTGAAACTAGCACTTTTTTAAATGATAGGAAGCAAGAGGGTATCAAAGCTCTTGAAGGAAGTGTCTTTGTGTTAAACAGACATGCTGATTAGTTAAGATGCTAATAGATGATTATTATATTTGTCAATCAGGTATCCTTGGATCTGTTCTGGCCAACAGGGAAGGGGGCATCTCTAATGTCTCAGACCTTTTTTCTGGTGCTTTTAAGGTATGTAACATCGTACAAAAAAAGTTTTTGAAAGTCGTCTTTCACATACTTATGCGAATTTATTAACTGTCGCCTGCACCATCTTCTTGAAATAATGCTTTCAATGTAAAGCTTATATGTCTTTGCTGCAAATCATAACGAATAAATTTTGTAATTTATTAAAAAAATAGTTACTTAAGGCTTTATAAGCATTGTTTACCAAATATGGTGTAAATCTTTTTTTTTTTTTTTGTCACATTGTTTAACACATGAAAAGCAGATCAGTTGGTTTAATTTGGATTTCAGAAATTATTATTTTAACACAAACAATTTGATGTGATATTTGACTATTGGGATATATCGCAGTGTCCTGGTGGTAATCAGTTTGTCCCAACTTTTGGTTTGGTTTACTGTCCAAGGCACAATAATTCATATTATATGCTTTCCTGCTATGATCAGACGATTTTGTCTCATTTTTTTTTAATCATTTAACATGTATAAAAAAAAATCAGATTAAATTACAGGAATCGATTTGAATTGCAATTTCCTTGAATTTTTTAAACAGTGGCTTGTATTGCATTCCGGATTTTTTTGGTGTGTTAGGTGAGGCTAAAGCATTCCTGCAATCTGTAATGTATAATGTAGCACTTGTCCCACTATTTTTTCTCTCGCAAATTATTTATAATTTTCGTTTTTTGTCTTTTTTCAAACTGGTGTACAGAGATACTAGTTTGTGATATTCATAATTTATCATCTTTTATCTCAGATTGCTCTCAGGCAAATTCAACGAGATGATTCCCGTTCATTGAGCAACAAACCTAGAAATGATTCTTTGGTGGCTCAGGTTTGCTGGAGGCTCCTCTATTTCCCCCTGTATTATTTATTATTTAAATATTTATAAGTATTATTATGAATGCTGATTGACCTAGTAATACTTGTTTGCTATTTTATTACCTCTGTTATTATTAGACAAGGTGCTGTAGATAATGATACAACTGTTTTTGTTTTTCAGGTTAACAGCTTGAAGCAGGAGCTGCAACTCCTGGCGTCAAATAGACCAGTTACGATTATCACTGGAAACAGTTCAGGTTAAGATATGACAAGTTTCCTTTTCCTTATGAAAGAAGAGATATACAATGTTTTTTTGGTGTTAACCTTCAGGTTTATACCACTGTTCTCGAATGCGCCACTGTGTACCCAAAATGAACTGTGTCCATGATGTCCAATGCATATTTGATTTTACCTGTTCTTTGAATTTGTTGAAAACCTCAAGGAAGTTAGCTTTTGGAGCACTTGGTTAAGTAACATATATAATATACATAAATACCTATGTAACAACAACACGAATACAAGGTGTATGACATGTCGGCTAAAAAAACACAATACACAATACGTTGGGAAGCGCTTCTACATTCTAGTATTATTTACTTTTTTCAGCTAGCAATAAGTTTTGAATTATTTACTTGTAGGTCAAAATTGCTACTCATGTATTACTAAATTGCTATAATATGCTTGTAATATTTGTAAAGAATTGAAACTTTTCAAAAAATATGTGAAAAAGTTCATGGCTTAAGCATGAGGTGTCCAGTATGAGTATCCAGCATGATTTGTGTGGACATGCTTTTTTCTATTTATTTAGAAATAGTCATTGTTACATAGCTAAATACTAAATACTTTGGATAACGGCTTTGGATCAATCAGGCCGAGGTGACCCAGTTGGGTTCTGGCTTCAGGCTGGGTTTAATAAAGAAAAGGTGTTTCATGCCAGCTGGGAAAAATTGGATCAAGCAGTGTTTTGGTTGGGCTGAACCATGGTTTGCTTCGACTTATAATTCAATGGAGAAAAACGATGACATAAATTATTTTGAAGCAGACAACTTGAACACAAAAGAAAAAGTTAACAATCTTTTTCAAATGCAAAAAACTCCCAGCATTGAAAGGAAATTGCTGAAACAAAACAAATAACCTAATAAACGTAGTGAAATTTGCTAATGTGCGCCAAGGAAGTGATCTCTTGTGTATGCGGCATCAATTTACCTACACGATTTTGCCTTAATTTTGCAAATTTAAATGTTTGTTTTGTTACTTTCTTTTGACATCTTAACAAGTTTATCTCTATGCAGGTAGACGAAACATTGGCATTCCAGTTGTTGTTGTCATTATTGTAGGATATGGATACATATGGTGGAAGGTGATATCCTACCCACAAACCTCTTTGTATCTTTAGATTGCATATCTGTATCAACTTGAAAGAACTTTATAAATATATTTCAATTGCTCTGTTGTGATTTGTGAAGAATTGCTTATATCAATCAAACCTTAGCTTCCTACTGTCCATTTAATTGCCTGCATTTGCTTATAAATATTCACGTGGAATCATATTCTAATCCATGAACACCGTGACTCCATGGTTTGATAGATATAATAAATAAAACAAATAATAAGAAACTCAAAGGGATAATTTGAAGTTTGAATTTTGAAGGTTAATATATATTGTCTACCTGATTTGATTTTGCAAGGGCCCATTAAGAAACAAATGATCTCTATCCTCATTTGAAGTCCCCAGTTCCAAAACAAATTTCAATTCAAAGCTCTCCTCCAAATTACCGACTAGGAAAGTTTCTCATTTTTGTCTTTTCAAAAGAGAAAAGGAGTATCCCTCGCTTGAAGGGTCAAAATCATTTCAATATGCCCACTAAAACCACAAGAAGAGAAGATGGTGAAATTTTTTTCTCCTCCATCAAAGTTATCCATCCAAAGACTTTGTTGCTTCGAGATACAATCAAAGTCATGCAACTTAAAGTCGTACAGATTTTGTACTGAAAGTCGTTTTCTTCATTGGCTCACTATAGTGATAATGGAAGATATCCTTTTTTTTCTCATGGGATTTTTCTAATTGTTTATCTGAATAGTTAACTAATGTTGGATTTCATGGTTTTCATAATTTTCAGGGATGGAAACTTTCTGACATGATGTTTGCCACAAGACGCAGTTTGACGGATGCTTGCTCATCTGTAGGAAAACAACTAGACCAAGTCTCCTCATCTGTTTCAGTAAGCTTTTAATCTTTCTCAAAGCCTCCAAAAGAGTTCCATGTTGCATATTAAAAGGGAATGCCTGACGTGTTTTAGGTGCTGCTTGGCTTTGTATGTTATTCTGGGGTGACATTTGTTAAAATTTTGGCTTGTTGGCTCATAGAGTGTAATTTTACACCTATCACCTATCAGTAATACGATAGTATGTCTTGCTGCCGCTTCTATGGGTAGGTCTAGGCAAGCTTTCTGTCATAACGGAGTACAATAACCTTTCCCACTTCCCCCTGGGCACATGCATGTTGATGGCTGTATGCTGTATCTTGTGGCCCTTTATGTTAAAGAGAAACAAATATGTGTTACCCAACATGTTTATCAATTTTGACCGTCTGCCATTAGGAAAACACTATCATGTTTTTGTTGGTCTGATTATGCTTTCCTTCACAGACTGCAAAGCGGCATTTATCTTCAAGAATTGATCGTGTGGATTGCAATATAGATGAATGTGCAGAGCTTACTTCCGCAACAAAAATGAGGTGGAAACAACTTTCAAGTTTTTACCTTCCTAGTAACTAGCATATTCTTTTTTAGTTAGAGTTAGAGTTGTTTGCAGCAAAAGCTAACAGAATTTGTATATCATGTAGGTTTCGGAATTACGAGGAGACCTTCGAACGTTTACCGTGGATGTAGAATCTGTTCACCGCGCCGTCCAGACTTTGGTCCTTTTCTAGTTTTTTTAAAACTTTATTAGTTGAACTTTAGCTGGGGGAAAAACATGATTTTCAGTTTTTCTATGTCAGGAAACAAAGATTAGCAGGATAGAAGGGAAACAGGTATCTTTGTGGTTCTGTGGGATGCGCTAAGTTATGTTTGTCCTGATTTGATAGTAATTGTTTATGTGAACTACTCCTACAGGACATGACAACTAATGGAGTTCATGTATTATGTAATTTTGCACAAAGTTTGGAAAATAGCAAAACCACTGCATCCATCCAGGTATAAATCTAACCTCTCGATATGCTTAATGTTATCAAGTGTCACATCATTTGGGGTTGAATCCATAACAATCTTGTTCAAGGATTTATGCCATTCTTTTTCACTTTATCCACTTATTTTAACTTAATTGAATTATCAGATATATCTGGTGTATGGCAGACTTCACTTTCAAGATTTTAGATATTAATCTGTCTCTGAACATATTGTCTTTTGAAATGTTTAGGGAGCCTCTTCTAGACGTGCTCTTGAGCCTCCACAACTTACTCCATCAAGGGTAAGTTATTGTTATTCATTGTTGTTACCTTGATAAACAAAACTAATAATTAAATTAAACAGCTAGCCATTGTCCAAAAAAAATAAAAGAGGAAAACAAACTTACTTTCAAGATTTTAGTTATTCAGGACTTAATCTAAATGACATTCAAACTTCACGTAAGTCTCAAATGGACTATTGGAGATCCACAATAGGAAAAGAAAATGGCCTACATGCTGCAAATCAATAACCTTTTACATTTCAAAAGGATTTACTTTTTGCAGCTATAATTAGCTGGTAGTTATAATTTTTGAACTATCAGTTTGAGTGTTTGACCAAACAAAAATTGAGACTCACATCTCTTCCTATAACTTTCTTGCGACATTATATACTCATTTGGTGTTACTTATATATTGCTTATGTTGCAGATTATCTCGTTGCAACCTAATGCAGTGTCTCTGGAACCACCATCTCCATCCTCATCCAATGAATCACCAAAGGTTTGAAAAGTTTGTATGGCAAATGAATTAAGATATAGTGAGCTGTCAAGGATATGCGATTCTCTCTGCTTAGTGGTAGCGTCACTTCAAAAGGCAAAGCCATCCATTTGAGGCAGTCTTAGACTTAGAAGTCTCTAGTGCCAAGAAAACCACTTGTTGGATGGTCAAAATCATTATAGTTTGTTCTGTTAGATTTTTATGAAAGTATGGACATTAAACCACTAGCATTAAGGTGATTCTGAAAACAATTTCAGCACTTATTTAGTCTTCGCCTTCCCCAGATAGGTGAAGACTGAGGATGCGGCTTCCAAAAGTGTGAATGTAATGACTAACATCTTCTGCCTATGTTTTGCAGGTGACACGTTCTGCATCAGGCTTCAAGGTTAGAGCCTATGTTTGTACTCTACAAATGCTTATCTCGTGTCACTTGGTATAAACCGCCTGACCTTTTCCTTTCAGGATATTGAAATATTTTCGGAAACGTTGAAGGCCATGGACAACTCTGAAGTACCAAACGTTGATTCTCCGGCAGAAGATCCAAAGAGCAACGGCTCATCAAATTCCAATCGATTTGGATGGAAGTTTCCAAGTCTAAGTGCACCTTTTTCTTTCCAGAACCCATAGTGCAACTACCTCCTTCAAGTAGAGCTTATAGGCCAATAGTAGAAAATGACATTGGAGCTAATTGCCATTGAATCCCCCTCATAAAAGGTGCTCAACTGCATATGAAAATTAGGAACGGAGCACCGATTTTTGTAGAGACTTAATTATCTTTGGTAGGACTGAGGTTTAGACTACCGGATGCGGGGACAAGGACGGGGCGGGACGAAAGAACCTTTAAAATTTAAATTAATAAAATCATCTTAGCAGATGTTATTTATTGTATTTGGACCAAATTATTCTAATGGTGTGTCCTGTTGAACACTAGGCAAATATTGTTTGTGTTAGAAGTTTACCATTCGGTCTGCATTTTTATTTCTATTTATGTCTAGTTTACAAGCATAGCAGGACTCTGCTAAGGAACATTTGGTAACTATGGTGCATTTAACAAAATAGTCACACAGAGTCTCATTTAATTGAGATGTAGCTTTCCAAATTCCATGAAGAACATAAGATTAGTGTACAGGAATCACCAACAATGTGTAAAAAGAAAAATAAAAAACACACAAAAATGCTAGGAAATCAGGTTTTTGCAACTATATTTTGCAACCAAGGTGATGTGGCGTGATCTCAAAAGAATGATGAAATCTTCAAAAAGTTTATATATATCTTGAGGTTGTAAAAAACCTCCTCTGACGATGCCACATCATCCTGGTTGTAAAATTTGATTCCTATTAAGTTATTAATGACCGGACGAAACCAAGAAATAATCCATCGCGTGGAAAATATCAATGAACACCATTATTGCAATTGCTCAGGATACCCTTTTTTTTAGCTTCTAGGGTTGCCCCCCTACTTGCTCATTCGCTCATGGCTCGCCCCTATCTCTAAAGGGGCTTATGCACTCCACTCACAGGTCGAGAAGAGGGAGGCTTTGCTCATATACGAAGGAAGCAACACAACAACGAGCATATGTGAAAACAACAAGCTAGGCTTATCCTCACTAAAAAATACATGGACCAAGGAATGTAATTTCTCGAAATATGTTGAAATTTTACGAAATATTATCGAAATCTCTTTCGAAATATGAAATATGTTGAAATTTTCTTGAGAAAAGAAATACATATTTAATCTCCGTAGACTCTTTTATGTAATGTTATTTAAGAGTTTAAAATGCATAACTTATATTGTTAAACTTGAAATCACAACGTTAATTTTTACCTTTTTCCTATACAAAACTAATATTTCTTAAAATCAGGGGACGAATAAATGAAACGAAAAAAATGAAATAACAACCCTTCATATGGATTACATCATGTAGGGAAAAGAGCAACACTATCTTCAAATACTTTTTGTCCACCAATTCTCCTGAACCAAACCATGCAAAGTGCAAATATTGCAAGACCAAAAGCAAACCAAACCATCATCACCAACCTCCTTCCTCTATATCTCCATCCAACACAAACACCATCACAACCAACTATAACCACCATTATCTTCTTCTCTTTCACCACCTTCTCCGCCGCAGAAGGCGAAGAAAGAGAGTAACTCGAATACTCATCATCACCATCATTACTATAAGAAGAAGAAGAACAAAAACACAAAGACCTCACTTTCACCCTCTTGATGAACCAAATCAGAACAACAACTACAACTACAACTACAACAAACTCCATCATCATCATCATCATCTTCAATACTCTCACTCTCCCTCTCCAATGCCTCATAGAGATTCCTACCTTTCAACCCACCCCTCTCAATGGCTGACCTTCTCTCCATTAGAATCTCCATGAAAGCTAAGTCATTGGTTCTGACCTTCCATTTCTCCCCTGAGGAAGATGGATTATTTCTTTGTAGAGAACTAATGAGATGCCTTGGAGAACTAGTTTTGAAGAGTTGGTTAAGGTCCAGTGATGAGTTTAAGTCACTTGAACATCAACGTCGGCTTTGGTTTGTTATCTTCATGGATTCCCAATCATCCTCCAAGTACTTGAATTGCTTTTCAAGTTCATCATCTTCTTCACTCTGGGGTGGTGAGTGCATGTTGATGGATGAATTCATGGGTGTTGCCAAGTACTTGTTTTGGTCATCTTGTCGAGATTCGACAACATGTTTTTCTTCACTAGAGTGTAATGTTTTCATCTCCATGGAAGTATGGGTGTGGTGTTTGAAGTTTGATGAGAGAAGAAATGAAAGAGGGAGAGGAGATGAGGGTTGATTTTGAAAGGTGGACTTGGGGGAGAAAATGGCGGAATTTAAACTACCCACTATTGGATTTTTTTTCCTTATAATTTTTTTTTAGATTTTCTTTTTAGTTTTGAGGTATTTTTTCTGTTGCACAGAGATCACACTACGGCTCCGCTTGGTACACTGTAAAATGATGCATTTTGCAAATTAACGCAGATGCATTACTTTACGGGCGCTCGGTATAATTAAATAAAATTGATGCAATCGGACAAAGTGATTATTAGTGGTGGTGATGATGACAGTAGTTGTGATTATGATCGTGTTGATGGTAATTACAAATGTGAGCAATGATGGTGGTAGTGGGTGGAAATGGTGGGATCTTAAATGGTGGTGGTTGTGGTGGCTAAGCTATGGTGGTTCGGTGAATATAAAGGTGGTAGGGGTGATGGTTGCGGCAGTGGTAGTAGTGAAAATGGTGATAGTTGTGGTAGTTGTGATGGTGGTAGTAGTGGCAGAGATAACGGTTATGATGGTACTAGTGAAGTTGGTGGTAGTTGTAGTATGTTACGGTATCGGTGATCGTGGGGGGTAGTGGTGATGGTGGTAGTGGCGGTGAGATGGTGACAGTGACGATGGTGGCTGTGGTGGTGGCAATGACAGTTATTTTAAAATGGTGGTGGTTGTGGTGGCTAAGCTATGGTGGTAGTGGTGATGGTTGCGGCAGTGGTAGTTATGAAGGTGGTGGTGGTGATTATGCTATAATGGTGGTGATGGTGGTCGTAGCGATTATGCTATAGTGGTGGTGATGGTGGCATTGCTATGGTAATTGTAGTGGTGGCAGAGAGAACGGTTATGGTGGTACTATTGAAGTTAGTGGTGGTTGTGGTATGATACGGTATTAGTGATTTTGGAGGTGGTGGTGATGGTGGTTATGGTGGTTGTGGTGGTGGTAATGGTAGTGGAGTGATGGTTTTGTTATAGTAGCGGCACCGATTACGGTGGTAATAGTAAAGGTGGTGTTGATTGTGGGTGATTATGCTATAGTAGTGGTATTGGTGGAGGTGGTAGTACTGGCGTTGGCGGTGGTCGTGATAGCGGCAATGGCGGTGGTTTTTTTGTTATATTATAGTGGTTGTGGTGGTGGCACATGATGACAGAATGGGTGGAGGTGGCGATAGTGCTGATGGTTATGGTATGGTGGTGGTGGTGATGGCGGTAGTTGTGAAGGTGGTGGTGATTGGGGTGTTTATGAAGGAGTTGAGAATATAATTCGAGTAAGAGGAGATGACGAGAGTTTTGCAAAGTAATGCGGGAGATTTTGTCCCGCAAAATTTTATAACTAGGACATACGGAGGTTTTGAATTCAAATTCCAATAATTATTTTCTTATATCTATTTATTTTACTATAGCATGTTACAACTAAAAGTTGACCTGGAATGGACTCTGAGTTTTGTAGAGGCATCTAATTGAAAAATATGAGCGATAGACTTTACCCGTTTGGTTGAAGTCGTGGTTTTCTGAATACTCATTTGACAAAATTTCTACACGATGGGGATTAAACCGTTCAGGCAAATGCGTAAACCTATGTTTCGATTTAATAAGGCCAATTGTATTGCAACAAGAGTTTTCGGTCTCAACTTTCAACAATGGCACACCAATAAATGTTTGTTGTAGAAACTGAAAAGTGCATTAGCCCTATACCCTGATAACAAGATACCTTTTCAATGAAGGTGCAATGATGCAGCAGAAACAAAAGGCCGAACTCAGAATTATTTCTCCTGTGGCTGGTCAGCTTCCATCATTTACTGTTATGTCTTCTATTATGCCTTTACCATCCATAGCATCATAAAAGAAGAAGTTCCTGAGGGGATCCCCTTTGCCTGAGATCGCTTTAATAACTTCCTGATAAATTAAGATATATCCACCTTGCTTGAGTAACACATTTCGGATGACGATGGAAAAAGCAAATCGACTGAGTTGACATCAATACCTGACCAAGATTGCGCACACTGGTGGATGTTCTTTTGCACCTACTAACAATCTTTCTAACAAACCATCTGGGATGTGAGATTCACTTCATGACTGCCAATCTATGACACAACCATGTGAGATGTAAAATTCTGGTGTGCCAAGAAAACTCTATTATCAAATAAATCACCTGTTCTGCGCAAATCCCCTTCTTAAGTTTCAGAACATTGGGAAGGTTGCAGACTGAGTTTTCCCCAGCATCACGTCCCTCCACTTGTTCAAACCTTTCTATTACTGCACCAAAGATTAAATATAAAGTGATTTTAGGTCACCAAATGATCCCCGGTTACGAAAATATGCCAAATATATGGCATCGAAGCAAGTAGATATAAAAATACAAAACCTGTATAAATAAACACAAACACATTTCCCATACTGTGACTAAAAACCTATTATTTATATAAGTATAATTAAACACTTTTGCCCATAAACACATTCCCAATATCAAGACTAAATCTCAGATATCAAACATTGAAACTGAAAATGTTCACTTGTACATCTCAAAGCAAAGAAAAGCTTCGAGACTCTCTTGGGAAGTATGCTCCAAGGTACTGAAACTGCTTCCTGTTATAAAAAGTGCAAAGAGCAGCATAGAGATCAGAACCAGAAGGTGAAAAAAAAGGGACGACGTCTAGAGATTGATTGTGAACTGAAGGCACCATTATTATTAAAATAAATCCCTTTTTTCCACTTTTTCAGGGAGAAGGCTAGATCTACCTTTCAAAGCTTAACAATTTTTTTGTAAAGAAAATTTGAACCTAACACCTTCAAATGCTTCATCCATGCAGACCCGATTCCAAACTGCAGCCAAGATTGTTGATCAAAATAACCATTACGGGATTTCTCTTACTTCTAGACACCCTTTATTCCTTTCTTTTCAAGTGGCCCAACCTAAGGCAGAGGAGCTTCCATAGTTTTTTTTTTTTGAAAGGCAAGCAGGGTTTTTATAGGACCCCAGAACCCATAAAGATGCCGCAAGCTAGGTTTAAACCCATAACCTAGTAGTACCATCCGCCAAGCTCTAACCGTTAAGCTGTTATGCCATTGGCCGGAGCTTCCATAGTTGCATCCTAAATGGCCCTTGTAGAGGACATTTTAGACCAATATACCTCTTATTGGAGAGAAGCTTTCTTCTACATACAAATAGTCTATTCTCCAACTTCCCAACCATTGTATCTCAGAGATCCTTGCTGAAGGATAAATGTAAAATTATGTAACTTTACACCAGTTAGTTTCATTGCAGACTCTCTATTCTCCAACTTCCCAATCATTGTATAAATGTAAAAGTATGCGACTTTCTTCAAGATCAAACAAATAGTATTATCAAACCTGTTGAGAGCTCACATTGTGATTGGAAAGGGAGACAAGGACGAGAATATTCTTGTCTGAGACAGCTACACCAAAACATGTGCTTTTAGATGTCAACAATGAATCGATGGATTAGGGGTTATTTACATTTTGGGTACGCATAATTTATGCGTAATTCACATTGACTACAAAAGTTTTACATAATTAAATATTGGGTGCGAAATTTCGTTCAATGGCATTGACTAGGGTGAGATGTCTCACTTTTTATAAAGACCTAAATACCCCTTGATTTTTTTGCATTTTGAGTACCGCATTTTTCTATAATTGCACTTTGGGTATGTTTTACTGAGGGTATTTACGGAATGTGTCACATCTGACCCTAATCAACGTCATTGAAATAAACGTCAAGACCCAATTTCATACCCAATATATAATTATGAAAAACTTTTGTACCCAATCTGAATTACACCTAAATTATGCGTACCCAAAGTGAAACTAACTCATTGATTAATTGGTTATCCTAAAGAACACGAAAATTGCATTGTTTAGACTTCAATTCAACCCACCCAACAAAGCTCTGCCATAAAAATATTTCCCATCAAGCAATTCAACCATGGGATACTTTTTAGTGAGCATACCAGACTATTTAGTAAGAAGACACATGTTTAACTCATCGGATGATAAAATGGCATCCATAGAAGGAAATGATATTCCGAATATATACCTCAAAACTTGGATACCGCAACCCGCATTCAACAGTTTCATCAAGCTTTTTCTGTCAACAGAATACTTATGTGAGAAGAAAAAGACCAAAAAAAAAAAAAAAAACGATCAAGCAAGCATGCACAAATACACATGATAGCAAAATTGAAGAGAATCTGCATGGTTATACTTTCCGAAAGGAGAAGTGTCAATAAATTTCCAACAATGAATATTAAGACACTCACCTGCGCATATGTATAATTCTGCAAATCTACAAATATTTCACCACATGAATCCCTACAATCAACTGTTTAAAATGCAATTCTCTGTGGCCCCTTCCGACATTTTTTGTTGATCAGTTTCTGAGACAGGAGAAAACAACGCCAGGTAAAATGTAAATATTAACATTTCATTATTTAAAAAAAATGAATATACGCTTTACCGATGACAAGATTTAGAGGTGTGTGGAATGATTCTGCAGTACTTTCGTTAATTATGAAGTAAAATTAAGAAAGTAAAAGACAAACCATACTTTTGTTTTAAGGCTGCAACCACTAACAACAACAACGTTGAATTTGTCATGGAATTCTTCATGAAAGCTTGATAAATCACCGGTAGGGCAAAAAGAATGTACTCAGTTTTCTCTCATATTTGACACTAAAACCCCATGAATGAAGGCACAAAGATCAATTGGTTCTATAGGGCTAGCCATCCGCCATGTCGCATTAATGATTAAACTTCCAAAGCCTGAACATTCAACCATACACTTCTAGAAAGAGGTTTTTATGGTGGCATAAATAAACATTTTATTGAGGTGTGTGTTTCTAAGTTTTAGAAATTTCTTTTGCATAGATAATAAAATGGAAACATGTTCCAACCTTTTTGTACTGAAACTTGGACCATAGGATTGAGCTCTTTCAAAGCATCACAGCAAACTTCAGCAAGAGATTTTCCACTGAATTCATTTACATCAGGAGGTATCAAGAAGTTTGCTGAAAGTGCTTCCTCTGTGACCATCCGATCGTCCATCAAGGTCAAACTGCCAACTCCAGCAAGAACTATATTCTTGCAAAACTGAAACAACATCAACAGGATCTTTTAAGCATCTGATACAGGCTTAAGTTATCAAAACCAATATCTCAAAAAAAAAAATGTTGCACTAAGTAGCATTGAGGCTTAAGCCTCATATCGCATGTATGAAAATGCATATTCTATTAGTATGTTATAGGAAAGTGATCATGTAGGAAATGTTGAGGAAAGGATTAAAATAGTATGCTTGATCACTTTCTTCTTTCTTTCTTTTTTTCAAATAGAGGCGTATGTCTTAATTACACCTTGAGGCAAGCCTCGCTTTTTTAAACATTGATCGTAATAAAACTTTAGTTACTCAGGAATGTTTCTTCCACAGTAGCTAAATTTCTTGACATTGTACACAGTAAACACTTCATTGAAATGACAATGCACCTAATTCTTGCAAAGGTTCTCTCTCAACGAAACAAACTACTTCGTGCAACATGTACAATCATAAGTGACCAATGTGCTCGACGATAATGGCTTAAAATTGGGGTTGTAGTTAATACAGATAAATGTCTAAATTTTCTTCAAATGTAAAATATTCAATTAACACCGAAACTGACTTCAACACAATAATTGTAAAAAAAAAAAAAAAAATTACCTCAACAGATGTGCCTTTCATGCCACTGACCAACACATGCGCCTTGCTCAACCTGTCCAATTAATTTCAAATCAAAGTAAATTTCTCAAACCTATCTTTGGTTCCAATTGAACTCGCAAATAAAAATGTAAAGTATCGGTGAAATGGTTACCTCCTCTGGGCGTCGACGCCCCAAACACGAATTTGGCGATAATATAAGGCAGTTTCTTGCTCTGTCAACTCCTCCCCGTCCATTCTCAATCGCAATCTGAGAGAGAATTTGAAGCAATGAGTGACAATGAAACGAAATCCAAGTAACCTGAAAAACGAAACCCTAAGGGTGTGTTTGATTTTAGGGTGTTTCGTTTTTTTTTTTTTTTTTCCAAAATTGAGTTTTTGGGAGTTTGATTTTTCATGGAAAATGAAAACGTTTCCACAAATGAAAATTTTCCCACTTAAGCGGAAAAGCTTTGTTTAGGTTCCTCGGAAAAAAAATTTCTTTGTTTGATCTTTTCGCTCACCCACCCCTCAAGAGACTCAACAATCTCTTTAAACAATTTATTTCTTCTCCTTAACAATTCCACCACCAAATATAAATGTTTTATCTGTTAATGAAAATTTGTTCCCTTGTGAAATCAAACAGTCAATTTTTTAAAAATATTTATTTCCATTAACTTTTTTTAAAAGTATGTTTGGTTGTACGGAAAATAGATATGAAAATTAAAACTTTTTCGATGATTCTGCTGTTTGGTTGTCTATTATTGACAATAAACCAAATCCTTATGAGATTGTTTTCCCACTATTCATGCGAATTGATTTTCTGTCAGTATAACTAAATAGCGAAAATCTGCATAACAAGGAAAATTAAAAAAATGGCTAACTAAATAGACCATAAATAAAACTTTGTTTTTTATTAAAAAAATTTCCACAAATCAAACACGCTCGGAGAGAATTCATGAAATTACGTTCCACAAAAGTGAATAAGAAAAAGATATAGACTTGAGGTTGCTTTTTAATTTTGGGGTTTGTGAGTCTTCATGTTGAAGAGAAGAGAAGCAACAAAACTACTATACTCGCACCCATATTTTATAAATGCACCCAAACAGCGGCATTTAGGATGAAGTTTAATTTCGTGACTTTCTCACTCATGAAACATGGAGATGGTAAGGGTTTGGTTCCTTGAGATGAAATGGCGAAGCAGAGAATTACTAGTCAAGCAGATATAAAATAGGTTGAACTCCAGCAAACCGATATAATCGAATTTTTACGTACCCAAGTTGTGTTTCTTCAACGAATCTGGTGTGAAGTCATAGAGAAAATCTTGCTCAATGACCCCTTTACTTTTACTAGAGAGTCCATTAATGAATAACATCGAAGGAGGAATTAATGGTTTACATTTAACATATCATTTAAATATTTAATTGATGAAGCAACTTTATGTATTATGAGTATTGATCAAATAAATAAATAAAAAATCCCTTAACCCCCTCCCACTCCAGATGTCGTCGACATGGTTCTAAACATGTGATTCCATTCGCCATAGGCCTATCGCTAAGCTGATACCCATTGGCATTTATCAATTAAATGGCTATTTACTTGATTCAAGATTAGTCCAGTTCCGGTCCAGTGCAATCAAGTCACCAAACCATGAAGTCAAAGCATATGCATTGCTCGTCCATTAGAACATCTAGTGGTAAGTTTCGAATGTCCAAAATTCTCATAAATATACCATTTATTTAAAAATAAAAAGTAAAAAATTACACAGATTTCTAGTGTCTAGCCTGACTGACCAACATAGACATAGTTATTAACGAGTAAGTCTACAGCACTGTAGATGTGCATGGTGCCTGGTACCATCAGGCACCAAATACCAGGCACCGTAGAAATGGTGGTTAGGAGCATATACGAAAATACCCCTGTTGACTGTGGATGCGCTAATAGCCCAAATACAGTAGCTGTGTGGATTACTTATAAGGTTTGTTTTCCAAAAGAGCGATTCTATCTGTCGAGGGAAAGGGCGAGGAAACCAGCGAGGTAAACGAGGTGACGGGGGGTTAACCGTTCACCCCCCTCGAGATGCGCGCGTGGAACACATCTCGAGGGGGGTGAACGGTTCACCCCCCGCCACCTCGTTTACCTCGCTGGTTTCCTCGCTCTTTCCCTCGACATTTAGAATTTCGCTTTCCAAAATAACACACTAATCACCCCTTATCAAATAAAAATGGAGTGCTCGAGGACATCATATCATAACGTGAATCTCGAAGAGAATTTGTCGAATCAGGATATAACAAATGTACGTTAGAGAAGAATTGGCCTGAACCCGAACCGTATTATAGGCGCGGGAAACACAAGCATTTCCCGCCAATAAACTCGAAAACTCCTCCAAAAACCTAAAACACTCTCTCACTCGTTCGCCGAAGAAGAAGATGGAAATCATCGGTGGTTCTCAGAGGAAAACCTCAGCTTCGAAACCAGCAGTTGAATCACCACTCCCTCTCTACCGATCAGCCCCCGCTCTCGAAGTACGTCTCGAAGATTTCGAGCTCTACGCCATCGATCGCTTGCGAGGTAATATAATAACACGAATCTAGGGTTTCAAAGATTTGTTGAGTTCTTGAACGTTGATTTAGTGGTCACTGTGTTTATTGATGTAGTTCTTAAAGGGATCTCCGATGCATTATCTCGCGGCAAGAAACCTGACGACGTGGAGAAATTGGTAATTTGTATTTCCTGGTTTTTGTTTCTCTGTGGTTTAGTGTGAAATTTTGTGATATTGAAATTGTTATCATGTTTATAGGTAGGCGAGCTTTGGAGAGCGCATATGAGGCATCCGGACCGCTCTGAAATGATCAAGAAAGACATAATTTCTCACTTCGTGTTACGTCTTGTTTATTGTAGAACGTAAGAACTTCTTTGATTTACGTTTTTGTTCTTAGTGTAATGCAATATAAGCGGTTTGAAATTGACCGTGTAGTGACGGTGTTGCAGTGAGGAGCTGAGAAAGTGGTTTCTTTCTATGGAGACTACTCTATTCCGGTATCGTTTTCGGGATCAAACAACAGACGCTCAGGTTGGATTTTAGAATTTTTATCAAATTCATGGAAAATTATTACAATCTTGCTTAAAAATTTACTATTCGAATCAACAGAGAGCACTAATGGCAGAATTTGACCTACCATACAAAGCAGTCAGCAATTTGGAACTGGAGGTATTTACGCCTCCATCTCATTACTAACAGGCCGTGGTTTTAGTTGAATCTGAGTGTTTCCATATCTGTTCTCAATGCCTCATTCATGCATTGTTTATTGTGTTTGTTTTTTTTTCTTCTTCAGCATTTCTTGTAATTTGTCTCGTCATTTCTTTTAGTTGCAAAGGGACAATCATCGGAACTGTCCTTCAACTAGTTTATCACTTGTTGGCCTTACAGTCTAACTCATACGAGTTATCACTTTAAACGGTCTGATATCTGTCTTACTAATCTCAACATCCTCATGATGCCAAAATGGTCCCTGGATTGAGTGTATGCTACATCATTTTGTAAACATCTTATTTTTTGATCAAGCAATAGAAAAGCATAGTAATATTTGCTAGTGTCTCACATCTATTTGTATAACATCCTCATCTAGCTACCTTTATGTGCAGTTGAAGTAACACTGAATTTAATGATAGATAGTTACTTATACTGTGTTATTGTTATTTGTTATTAGTATTATTGTAATTATTCTTCTTCATATGGTTGTTATTGTTATCACAATAGAGGTACAGTCCCCCCAAAACACCCCTCGTGAAAGTAGGAAAAATGTGTGGTTGGATCAATCGCGCTTTGGTCCTCGTGGGCGAAAACTATGAAGCATTCATTGGATTGATTCTATTCGAGTCTGCTTTTTGCTTCCTTTCGGACTTAGTTAGCTTTAAAATTTTTGTCATATCCAACAGTGAATCCAGTTTGTACTATGATAGTTTTTACAATAAGTGTACCCCATCCACACACCATACAGACCAAAAAATAAAAAATTTGGCGCAATCGGACCATGGTGTAGTCACATTGCTGAACCACTCAAAGATCCTTGTATTCATGTGTGATTGTCAATATATTTTTTCTTTCTACGAGGCTTGAAATGATTATAATTTCTTGGATTGGTACACTTGTTCAATTGGTTCGAGAGTGAATGCCAATTTAAATTGACTCAGTTCACACAACACAGTATTGCTATATCATAGGTCCAGGTAACATGTACAAGTGGGGACCCCCTCATGAAAATAAGCAACCTCATCAAATAAAAGCTTACAAAATTGTAGTTGGGACATAATTTGATCACCATAGCAACTTCTTACTGCTTCCTGTTTTGATAGTGCATGTCGTCTTGCTACTCATCCAATCAGATGCCAACTGCATTAACTCTCTAGTTACATAGAAACATATTCCGTTTCATCATTCCTCTTTGATTGATTTTACTTTACAGTCTCAAAAACTATAATACATAGCATAATGAGAATTGAAGCTGAGGGATTGGATGAAACTCACTGAGCACTGCCAATACACTTGCACATTGCTTCACGGACTATTAGATATCGTTGCCTTTAGCCATTAAAATTGATTAACTCAGCTGTGGGTTTGCTTCCCAGTAACCGGAGTAAGTTGATTTACTGTACTTTTTTTCTTTTCCAGACTGTCAGAGATAAATTGAGCCAAGTAGCACGTTCTACCGGCCAGCCTATACCTGCTGGTAAAAAGGACCACTTACTGTTCTCTAGGATAGTTCACTTAATTAGCTAGATCACCCCATTCTTTTTTCCATATCTGATATGAGATTTGCTCTGTTTAATTTTGCAGCTCAGACGATGTTCTTCAAGGTTTGTTTCCTTCAATTTAATAATATCCTTTACTGCAGCAAGTAAACTTTATTAATTCCTTATATCACCAAAGGAATTTATAGTTGGAGTTGGAGAGGTACAAAAACAACCCTCCTTTTCAATAGTCCATTTGTTGTACGCAATTATGTTGTTCGCAGTGTTATATCTTCGGTCTAGAAACTTATCACAGATGGTAATAGAAAATTGTCCTGCAATAAGTGCTTGTGGATTATCTTCTTCAATAGCTGTGGGTTCAACTGAGCTTGTTTGGAAATAGGTCTGCAGCAGCATGGACAGGGCTGCTTCTTCCTCCACACCTTAAGCAAGCATTTTCTTTCTTAAATTTTGTAGTTGTTAGGATCTGATGTACAGTTTACTGGTTTGTATGAAGGTACCATTTGAAGAAGTTCCCGAACTTGTTGCCAATCGTAGAGTATATCTTCAAAATGGTTTTGCTTACGTTGCTATGAATCAGGTGAATGTCAATTGTTTTAGCTGTCATTTCATTTTCATAATTTTAAGTATAATTCTACATGTCAGTCACAGATATATGATAAGATTAAGCTTCTCTTGTTTTCTTTAGGTGGTTTCGATTGTTGTCACCCAGTTTCGTAGCAATTTATCAAAAGCACTTGTGCTGACAAACAGGTTTTGAAAAAAACCCTTATATTTCTGTCTTATCAGATTTTTCCTAGTATCCAAGTTCTGCCTTGCTGGTTTTGTTAATTTCGTTTGGCAGGCACTTAGGGTATCACCATGGCAATTTATGCACTATTACATGCTCATCTTCTATTTTAGTGCGAGCAAGTTGACGATGACATGCTGCATTGTTTGCCTTAAAATTCGGTGTTCTCTTGTGGTCCTATGAATCATAGATAGCAAACTGTGTAGTCTCAAATGTTATTGCATTCAATCTCTTATATTCATGTATGCGTAATTGGAGGTGTTTGTCATACTCTTAATTCACAGTTTTACTTGTAGAAAATGGACATCTATCATCAGAGAGCAAGAAAAGGATCGTTTGACCCCCGTGAGTATGAATTCATAGTAAATGTTGACATAATTTCAGTTCCAATATCTAGTTACTATTGTTTGATCATGTCCTTCCAATTTAGATTGTTGAAGCACTGAGCACAAGCTATCTGGGTCCTGACTATTCTCAGGTACATCAGTTCATATTGCTTGCATCTCATCCTCTTATTTTAAGAGCCTTAAAAAAGGTGTGATTGTTGCAACTGTTTTTTGCAGCCTAAAGAATTTGGAGAGATATCATTAAGGGACATTGCTAAATTGGCAAATAGCTCCTTTCCACTTTGTATGCGGCATCTGTTTGATACGGTAAGGCAGTTGCTAATAGAAATATTTGCTTATTTGTTTCATAAAACTTATGCAATAGGGATGTAGAAGTGGTTAGTTCTCTCTTTGCATAGACTTATTGCCTTCTCATTTATTTTCTTTTGCTTTACCTCTTTTATCATGTTACCAATTTGTGCTAAAGATGCTATTTGCTTGCAGCTTAGAGAGGATCACCATTTAAAGCATGAAGGAAGAATGCAACTGGGTCTTTTTCTGAAGGTAATACTTTATTCACATCCTTGTAGGTTGTAGCTATATGTACATATGTCATTAATCCATGAATACAGAGAGAGATGTATGCATATATTTGTTCAATTTAACTGCTGTATCTACTTTTTGTTTGAAAAACATGCACTTGGAATGTTTAGTATGTAATCAGTGATCATAGAAAATTATTGCTTGTTCTGAGGATTGATATTTTTTTTTCTAAAGAAATTTCTTCTCATGACTTGGCCGTTAAATTGTTAACTCAACTTTTCCAACATGCACAGGGTGTTGGCTTGAAGATGGAAGATGCTCTTGCGTTCTGGAAATTGGAGTTTTCTCAAAAGGTTAGCAAACTAGACAGTCTGTCAACATCTAAATGGCCACTTTTATTGAAAAACTTCTTTAAGCAAGCTGTTCAACTTGTGAGCCAAAATGATTAAATTCGAAGAACCTTAATAGTTCTTTATCTTTTGCCCTTAGTTACTTCTGGAATCATCCATCGGGTGTACTAAATCACTGACTTATCCAACAATAAGTTATCATCTGCAATGTCAATACATGAGGTGCCAAATGGCTAATATTTGGCACTGTCACTCAATAAGTTATCATCTGAAGCAATGATATATGGTCTTAGCCATGCATAACCTGGAACTGTGTTGTGCTAATGTTGTATTTACATTTATATGGTGCAAGCATCACCTTCACACAATGATTGAATTGCTTGTCATAGGTTGGTGCTGAGAGATTTGATAAGGAATATGCATATGGTATCCGACATAACTATGGAAAGGAAGGAAAGAGAATGGTATGCCTCTTCAAACTGGAAATTTGTATTGGACAATCAGATCCTGGATTGAAATATATATCTTATGTATGCTGCAGGATTACTCGCCTTATTCTTGTCAAAAGATCATCTCAAAAACTCCTGGTGTTGGCGATCATCATGGTTGTCCGTATCGTCATTTCAGGTCGAGTATCTAACTCAATTTTCCCTATTTTTATTTTATAATAAATTTATTTTCAGTAAAACACAAAGGAGAAATTCATTAAAAACTAGGGAAACACAAACAAAGAGATCAAGGAGCTCAAAAAACAGAAAACTAACTAAGACTAGTCCTAGAAGAGATTGGCTCAATTACAGAAAAATATTCCAAGAGATGCTCCATTGCCAGGGTCAGATTGATACTCTTACAGGTTCGGTCTTCCTTGCTTTCCCCTTAAAGACTAGCATTATTCACTCTATCCAAATAGCCCAGAAATGCTAATAAGGAGGCAAAATTCTTGCATTCCAGTGTTCAAATTACTAATTCTGACTAAGCGAGTTAACTTGAATCATGATTGGAATTGTGAGTCAACATAAAAAAAGTTGTATGCGTTTTCTCAACAATGCATAAAATTGCATAAATCAACACGTCACGACCCTTAAAATGTTTGCCACGTACTTGCAACTGTTTGGGATGGGAGGTAGAAGGTAACTTCTTAGGCTAAAAACGCTCATCTGTCGCTGGAGTTGGCTGGGTGCACCTTTAGAGATACTATTGCAAGTTTGCAACTAGAGTTGTTACTATCGTCCAACTATGAATAGCTTTCTTTACTTATTTTTCATTATTCTTAGTAATATTATTATTGTTATTGCTATTTGTTACTACTATCATTTCTGTGTTATTTAGTTTTAACAATAAATAGTTGGTTCTTAAATCATCATGGAGCTCAAAGGGTGCCGTTACATAATTCATTGCAAGTCTTTGAACCTGACACAACAAAACTCTAGGAGGGGGAATAAATCTTTGATTCCTTGAGCAAGAAGAAAAGGATAAGGACATTTTAGAATTATGAAGGGTGGAATCTATAGATTGCTGGTTTCTTGGGGCCTTTCACTTGTTTCTCTTGTTGATGTAGATTTCAGCAATTGTGTGAATGAGATCTAGGTTACGTACTACATTATTCTCCCCTTGAAAATAATCCGTCTCAATTTTGTGATTGGAAAATCAAACATATCAGTACTGAGGGTTATCTTAAAATCTTTGTTGACATCTTTGGAAGCAACAAACTATGAATGCCGTCTCTAGAAGTTGGTTTCCCAGAACAACACCACTGGTTCCAAAAGGATAAGTGTTTATTTATCAAAGGATAAGTGTTTATTTATCATGGTGGACGACATCTCTATCAAATTGCGAGAACATCAAGCACAACGTTTCATCCTGTATTCTTGATCAAGAATGAAATCTGTCATTTAGTGCAGATATCAATGGTGCTAAACTGCAACCATTTGTGAGCCAACCAAAATAGTGCAATGCAGTTTGATAAGTAACAAACAAACAAACCAAGCTTCTTCACCATGAGGGTGGAAACTTCATTTTTCTGTATGTCCTCTATCAATGAGCAAGTTACCAACCTTATCTTATACTAGGCACCTTGTTTAAAAGATAGTGTTGTTAGAAGAGTAAGTGCTAAGTGGTAATAAACCGAAAATGTGAGGTTTCCACATAGAATATTATTGTCATCCCTGCCATCGAAAGCGTCTTAATCACTGAGAACTACACGATTTTTCCATTTGCATCAGTTATGCAAGCATGGACCAATGCACGAGTTTCTTTCATAAATATCTATTTAGTATACTACAAAATTATTAGTATCAGTTTATCAGTTATGCAAGAAGTCCAAGTCAGAGTAAGTCTAGTCTACTTTAGGTCAAGGTCCAAGATACGCCTACAATCGCATAGGTCCAAGCCCGAACAAGTCAGCCCAGAAAGCTATGTTGCTTGAAGCTCCGCCATAGTGACGCTTCACCTCACCAAGGATTGTTTAAAGCACCTCAAAATGCCTTGGGTTGGCTTGGCGCGCCGCAGTGCCATGTTTGTCGCATTATGAAGCAATTGTGACTAATAAAGTTTGTTAATATTATTACTATTATTATTTTACACCAAGTACAACAAAAAATACGAAACCTACTAATTTAGATTGAAGGGAGCAAAGAAATTGCAAACCGTCAAATACATAGATATATATTATTATTTTTATGGCTCTACCATGGGTGACCCACGATGTTTGGGGTGACTGGCGGGGCCTCGTACTGCTTCGCCTTCAAACAACCTACCCCTTATCGATGTACAAATCCGGAATATCTAAAATCATAAAAAAAAAAAAAACGAGTTCACCATTAAACTCAAACCTAATAACGAATTCACCATTAAAGTCAACAGATTGTATGCTTTGATATGTCACTATTAGATTTCAGAGATTTGGAGTGGGCAAGTGCCTCACACCAAATCTTAATCTATTGTCTATAGATTACATGCTTTGGGTGCAAACTTGCATAATAATCATTACATTGCAAACACCTATGAGTCGGTGGGACACTTTTATGATTGAAATCTATTGGGGTGCTTTTCTTTCCATGTTTTATAAATTTACCTGTTGGGTGTGGGGTGGGCCCATGTATTAAAACAAGATATGGAATACAAAATATTGATCAGGAAAATAAAAATCACTTTAATATCAAGGATTATGATTTCATTTTTTCAAAATGATGATTTCGGTATTTGATTTTAAAAAAATCAGTGTTTAAAGAAAAAATGTAAAAATTTCGAGGATACATGAAAATGTATAATAAATTTCGAGGATATATGAAATATGTGAAAAAATCTATTAGAAATGGTACTTGCCATTATTGGATGACAAACATGATGGATAAAAGTTAGCTAAATGATTTGGATCCAGCCAGCCAAGTCCCCCTGCATAGTGCCAAACCCCAAACCATATTATAGTTGCAATGTTAATGAAACAACTCCATGTTTTTTATCCTACCATACTACATACCCTACCAAACTGAAAAATATTTTGCTGACATCCTAAGAAAGAATATGCTCATTCCTTGCATAAAACTAACCACTTGTCCAACTCATAGTATCAACTCCACTTGCTAGACAACTTGATGACAAATACGTATTGGTATATTCTGTAACCATCTACACCATTTGAATTGTCTCAAGGCAACATGGCATTTCCATAGTAACGTCTCAAACTCAGTGTCATTTATGACCTATGCAATACTGCATGAGACTTCTTTGTATTTTATTCACTCAGAGAGCTTCAAAGAGTGCATTAGTATCGTGTGCCCAACAAACCCAAAAAAAAAATCCATTTTTTCAATTGTCTCCTATATGATGGAGCTTCAAGTCCCAACAACTCTATGAAAAACCATATATCTTTGTCTCCTATTCGAAACACTTTTTTCTAATGGAATGAAGAAGAGAGTTGTAATGAAAATATTTGAGTTGTTACTGACAATGATCTTGAAATGGAAGTGGAGAGGTTCAAAGCATCGTGTTCAACAGAAACAACTCCTTCGATTTCCGCATCCTCTTCAAGATCATATTCCTTTGGAAGTAGACACTCAAAGCGTTGGGTCTTCTTAAAGGATTTTCTCCGAAGCAAGAGCGAAGGCAGAGGCAACTCGAAAGAGAAGTTTTGGTCTTCGATTGAAAGAGTTGCGAGGTGGGGAAATAACAAGGAGGAAGACGCAGAGCAAAGCATTGCATTGAAAATTTTCGATCGAAATTCTGCAAATTTGGTTTGAGTTTTTATGGTTTTGGATGAAATTATCAAAATTAATGAAAAAGGACCCAAAAAAAATCAAAATTTGGCTTTCGCCTCTTTTCCTTTCGTGAATCCCAAAAAAAAAATTCTCCACAGTTGTTGGTGATCATGATCAACAAACAACAGAGAAGGGAAGGTCAAGGTCTTTGTTCCTTTCAAATATAGATAGAACGCTTATGTTCAGTGTGGAAATCATTCATTTCTTCTCGGCTGATATCAATTTCCCACATGAAAAAATAGTGGAAATACTGGAAAACACATTGCGAACACTGCTTGTTACTTATGATTTCTGTGTTGGGGAGGTTTAAGTTTCATGAAGGTGGTAGGGTTGAGGTAGATTGCAACTCAGCTGGAACAGGTTTTGTAGTGGGTGAGAGTGAATTAACTTTGGATCAGCTTGGGGACTTGGTTTACCCTAATCCTGCTTTTCGACAACTAATTGTTGAAACCATGCCCACACTGCCACCAGACAATCAACCACTCTTGATACTTCAGCATGGAATAACAGGAACAAATGGTGGAGACGCTGTCAGTACGAACGTGTTTGCACAAGAGGTGTTCATGGCTTTTGAGAAGTACAACATTCATGGCGATGGATTGCTACAATTACTCACACATGAATATCAAGCGGTGTAAAAAATGGAGATAAATTAGGTGCAGAAGGACTGAAAATGATGATAAACCCCAAAAACTGGGCAATGCTAACTGCAAGGGTGTCAGCCAGTCAAGAGCATGCTGCAGCGCAAAGGAATGAAGAGGTACTGCATAAAGCAGATAAATATACAATGCCAACCAGTGTTACATCCTCTGGCCCTAGCAAAATTCAAGAAGCAATGACAACAAACCCTGCCGTTGCATCAGCGAGGATGAGTTGGGCATCAAAGCTTAAGCAAAGCAAGCATACGAGCTCTACAAAACTTAGGTATGAACCTCCAGCTATTATTGAAGGAAGGAAAATAGTACAAGTGCAAACTGTTGACTTTGCGAATATGATAGAAGAATGTGAAAGGTTGGTTATTGGCAGCTTTGTGGGCAAGCACTTGGCATATGGTTATGTCAAATAGTGGCTGATAAGGACGTGGGGAATTCGAGATTTTGATATGAGCATACACGGAGATAAAAATTTTGTATTCAAATTCAAGAACGAAGCAGATAGAAGTAAGGTATTGAAAATGGGATCTCTGCATATTGCAAGCAGGTTGTTTATCCTTAGTGCCTGGTCACCTTTTATGGACGAGGATGCCGAGGTGCTTCCCTCGATACCTATTTGGGTTACACTGAAGAAAATTCCTTTATTCCTATGAAATTTAGAGGGTATTCAATGGATTGCTAGTTTTATTGGAGTGCCTATCATGCTTGACAAAGCTACTAAAGAAAGGACAAGATTAGCGTATGCGAGGGTGTGTGTGGAGGTGGATGTAAACAACCAATTACCCAAAGACATCCTTGTGGTTATCAATGGAGATAAGAAAAAAATAGTTGAAGTTGAGTATGCATGGATTCCTGTTAAATGCAGTTTTTGTGCAGTTTTTGGCCATACAAAACAGCAGTATTCAAAGAGCAAAGAAATTAATACTCCAGGCCATATGGTATGGCAAGTTACGGGTAGGACCCAACCACGAGAAAGACAAAACTCCGATTGTTGGACGATCGCCAAGGATAGACATACATTCAAGTCGAAGACTCTACCCAGTTTAGAGGGGAGTCCAGGGCCTATCACAGGAAAAACAGGGAATGTGACCAGTATAAAGGCTACCAATGTGGAAGAGCATAACATAAATGATAACCAGAGTGATGCCATAATGCCGAGTCCACAACCGTTGATTCTTATCAACCCAATGCTTGAGCGTAGTGCTAATGTGGAGGCAAGTTAACACACACCGACTCAGGACAAAGAGAACACCACAACAAATGAGCAGAGTAGCAATGAGGAACATGAGCAAGATCCTTCTAGTGAAGAGGTTGCAAGCGATTTGTTTTCAAAATCTTGCACTAAAGATTTTAGTCTCTGCCCTCGAAGATCATCTAGGGCTAAGAAAGCAAACAAAAAGTACAAAGGTTGAATCATTTCCTCCTTATCACAGGAGACATAGGTTTCTTCTTTGGCCGATGCTAGTTGAAGATTTCTATAGGCCTAGTAACCATGTTCACTCTCACTAGAATTCTCTTTCTTGTGAGAGTTTGTTTCTTTTTTATTTTTGTTTCATTTGTATAAAGGTTTTGGGGGTCCTTAAACCCAACTCGCTTTCCAAAAAAAAAAAAAAATAATCCCAAAAAGTGAAATTTTGTCGAAAATTTCACGAAAACTCATTCCTTGTTCAACATTATTGTAATTAAACTAAAGATTACATGTTTTTGCAAGGAAGTTAGTTGTCATTGTATTTTGAAAAAATGACATATTCCTTCTTACTTGTTAAACGTAAACTATGAAGAAATATTTAATAATTTTAATTATCAACATATATTAAAAACCCTTGACTAAAAAGAAAAAAAAATTGTTATGGTTTAGTGGCCACCATAAATTTCTGGCTCCGCCCCTAGATATCAATCATGATACACAACATCCATATTTGGTTTATTTCTTTGCTTTGGGTTTAGATCTGATTCAGGTCCTAAATAGTGAAACCCATGTCCAGTGCGTGTCAAACATGGTCCATTTGGGTCAGATCCAATATCTTTATTGGACTATTGCTTTGTATATAACGGATTAGATTTGGCTAAAAGGTATGTATGGAATTTATTAGTATTGGAAAAAAAGAAGTAGAAAGTAATGCATATTCAGACCTTGTCGAATCTAGGGGTTGATGCATATTGGATCATAATCTGTCATGTGTCCTATATGCTTACAGTGATATAGGAATATGGCGATCGTATAGAGGCTAATTTAGATTATAATATAGATCAAATTCTAGATAAAGTGTGTCCCGTTGGATGCCCTATTTAGGCAGCCCATGGAGACTGTATACAAAATACAGATACGAAACAACATCAGTTCTCTTCAATCATGTATGCAATAAATATTTGATCTTAGAGAATCTATTGATCACAATAACCGAGTCTGGAATTCCTAGAACCTAGAAAGTCCTGTATTGGCAATAGCCCATAATTGAGGGAGCATAAAATATAGAGGATATGGATTTTTTATTTTGTTAAATTTATGTAATCAGACCGGAAGTCCAGTCCGATTATAGCCTAACATAGATTATGTCTATTTGAGTTAGCATCAGAAGGGGCATGGACAGTTGATAATTGGTAACCCTCTAGGCCTCTACAAACTAGAAGTGCCATGCTTTAATACCCTTGGAGGTGTTTGCATCTTGGTCTTCTCAGACGTGCTACCAAGGTCGACCACATGTCATGAAAATTTTCTATATTTAAATCTGAAAATATTGGTGATGTATGCGAAATATCCAGGTAGATTACGACTTCGATTTTTTGCTACAATGTCATACCATTTCTTGGTGTTCCAATTTTTCTACTGGTTTTTGTATCATGCAATATAAACATTTCAATCACTGCAGCACTGCTGAGAAGTGCCATTAAACTTGTATTGTGTAGTTTCTACTTTCTAAGAATGATCATGTAACTTTCACACAAATGGATAGGATGGTATTGTATATGACCCAGTAAGTTGTGGACTGGTCTTATTGGTAAAAACATGGACATCAGTCTATTTGTTCTCAGCCTACTTTTAAAATGCCTTTTGTTTGCAATTGATAGTCAGGATAATTTAAGAGCTGCACTTGGTAAAATGGGACTCAGTGGTCGTATAATGGAGGACGTGTTGGATAAAGCTCGAAACCGGCATTATCAGGTTTGCGATTCCTATATATCCCTCAGACTTATTCCAAGTGCATTTGATTATTTATTTATTTTTCAATAACTTCATTTTTCATGCCTCATGTACAATGGAAAACACAAGCAGTTGGCATGCACTTTAACTTTTGAGGCTGTATATGGTTCCTCCTGTGATACTGGGATCAACCATCCAAACCAATACTTCATTGAGAGTCAAAAGATCCTTCAACAAAAGGTAAATGCATTATGTTTCTGTCAGCATGGACCTGCCTCTTACATACATATATGTGAAATCCAGATCCAAATTTGACCTTGCATGTGGTTCCATGGAAGTGTGGATATGCAAATAATATTTTTGCTAATGTTAACAAGATCAGTCGGACTTGATAGTTAATTATATGTTCTTTTAAACAAACAGAAAAGAATATTCCCCATGTTGACATATTAAAAGATCTCCTGATTGATACCCTCAAATGGTTGGTCCTGTATCCATTGCATGTCAGCAGTTGTTGCAATTTGCAAACATTCAGAGGTCTCGATGTTACTTCTTTTAAAATTTATTAGATAAGAAAATACATTATCGATTCTAATTAATTTCTGCTTTGCAGACCAATCCCGAGACTTAAAACATCGGCTTCTTCGGGTATGACAAGGAACCACATAAATTGCCATTATAACCAGGTTCGAGTCTTGTAGCTTTCTATATCTTATCATTTTCTGATAGGCCAGTTGGGAAACTATGTTAAAGATCACAAAGCGGCAATAGAACTTGTGGCATTTTTATTCTACTCCCCACTACAAATACTGGCAAAAACTTCCTTTGATTTCTTAATTCTAGATTCTGCTTCCACTCACCCTTCAAATATGCTCTTCTTCTCAAGAACTTTGAAATCAGCTTTTAACCACAGTTTTCGACTGCTGAAACCCATGTCTCCATTATGCGTGACTGGAGGTCCAACCTCTGAGATTCAAGTATTATCCAGTTCACTTCTCACACAACCCATTGTACTTATTTCTTTTCTCCATACATGCCCTTGCTTCAACACAACTTGCTTGACCACCCTTCCTGTAAAATGGTGAATTGATGGTTATTCCTAATTCGTAACAAAAGGAGTAACCAGAAATAATTGATGGGACCAAAACATTCATGCATGATGCACCTATGGTTTTGGTGATAGGTTCCACTGCCATTTTTTTTATTTAATTTTTAAATCAGATGGTGACATTTTGGTTGTCATCTCAAATTATTGCTTGGGTTGTTGATATTGAATATATGTAAAACAGATGATGAAACTATTATGTTTTCAGGTCGGCAGATATGGAGGTTCTGCATGACACCACAGGCTGTACGATAAGAATGGACGAGGAAAATTCATGTCCACTGTTGGCACATGTATTAACATCCTATGCATGTATATAAAATCTTATATCTATTGCGATGAAAACATAATGATCTCTTCCAGATCTTTCTAATGAAATAGTTTGATCCATTTGATATACTTCAACTACATGAACTATTACCTCTCCTCCATGTATAAGCTGAATGTACTACACTAAAGGTATTTGTGCTGCAAATCCTAGTCCCGTTGTTTTCAAAATTGCAGAAAAAGGAACAAAAGAAAAAGATACACTTTAGTTCAATTATTTATGTATATGTTCTTTTTCTGACTTTATTTTTTAAACATCCCAACTAATTGAGTTCATCATGGCCCAAAAGCCCTATTCTTATTTATGAAGCCTCTTATGTATTTTTTTTGACAGAAAGTGAGTGGTGGACAAGACTCTTGCTCCCCATGACCATAGGAGTTTTCTTAACAGGTAAGTAGTAGCTTTCCATTCATAGCAACTTTTTGTGGTTCTTAGTACTTTGGTCTCCAGAGGATGAAAAAAGTGAGATTGGATCTTTCCATGCATGAGCACTATCACCTGTACACATTTAGCAAATTTACCATGACTAACTCTTTGATTGGGGGAAAAACCATGGAATAAAGTAAGTGGTAGGGTCTTTGAGAGAAATAAGGGATTTGCCAAGATTTTCAGTACCCCCAATGTGTTGCTGCTGCATTGGAGATTGGCTTAGTAATGTTTCTTGCAGCCTGTGTTGGAATGCTTTGCTCTACTCTTAATGCTTTCACTTTATCAACTTAAACCACTCACTTACCTTGGATATTGCTACACTACTGATGAAGCTTTGTCACATGCCATGATATTGTTCCTAGTTGTTGGGTCCTTATAGTCATTGGAAGTTTATTGAGGGTCCAATCCTTTTTTTTTTTTGATACCCTAGAAAACTTTTGCATCCTGCAACTAAAAGCTTTGAAGTGGAGTTTGCATCATCCCTTTTTCTAAGCTTTGAACCCTGGGTCCCAAAAAATGGGCATTTCTGTTTGTTGCATGCTACATCAGTCTGAAGAGATGGGAGTTAAACAATACTGTACTCTTTTCTTGTTTTTGAAGCTAGCATGGCACGCATAGAGGAAGTTATATCCTGGATTTTGTGCTAAGAAGTTTTTCTTAAGGTTGATGCCTGCCACTTTATTATTTGCATGCGAGGGAAACTATTTGGGTTAATAATTAAACTAGGGCATATCGATCGTGGATATTCAGTATTTTTTTATTTTATTCAAAAATTCAATAATAAGTAAATATGAAAAATTTAAGAAATTTGTAAAAATTATTTATATTTTTAATTTAATTAATTAAAAAGTTAAAGAATATTATTAAGTAAAATATTGTAACCAAACATTATACTGAATTTGGGAAGGCAAGTTGAGAAATCCAAAAATTAGGTTGAAGACATGGTTGATTCAACCTTAATAGTCTCAATTGTTGAAGACACGGTTGATTCAACCTTATCCTTCGCTCTCTTTCCCTTGCCCATTTCCTCGTTTAGAAAAGGCGTTTTGAAAGACATTTGGAATAACTTCCCTGGCTTGGCATTTGATTATACCCAATATAGTATCTTTTGCACTTTAAGAGTGAGACCACAAAGTAAAAGTAGCAATAAAGAGCAAGTACAGATTAATCCACATTGTAAAAACATCCTTCTTGTTCATTTTTTTTTTTTTTGTTGCTTATGTACTAATTATATATTGTTTATTATTCTTTAAACTCTAACAAAATCCATATTACAATTTAGGGTTGTGATTTACTATTCAATGCTAATTGGGACAAAGTCAAATTGAAAGGATTAGAGATAAAAAAAATGGTTAGGATCGAAAGTTGAGAAATATATTAAAATTGAGGATTGAGATTCATTTCCTATGATAACATATTTGTAATATAAAACATGTAGAAGGTCAAAAACAATGAATTTAAAAAAAAAATGTGGAATGTAGATGTAGCGGAGAGAATATAGTGAAAAAAAGTTAGTGGAATGTACATGTGGTGGAGAGAGAAAATATTTTGTTTTCCTTTTAGCAAAATGAAAATTATTATAATTATCTATATCGTTATTGGATTTTGATAAGCTTAGTATCATTGAAATGCATTTTTGAAGATCTTTGAACAAAATCAATGATCAATACAAGGGCCAAAATATTAAAAATATATATATCAAAATTAAAAAAGCGTATAATATATTACACATCTTTAATATTTTCAATATTTTTAAAAGCAATGAGACGGATTGATCATACCAAAAAAATTAGTTTGACATCTTAATGCAAATTTAAACAAAACCCTAAATTTCAATGTTTTGGCGAATTCAAATATTAGGGGAGATCACATTTTTGGCATTTAAAAATTTTCTCCAACTGATTCAAATTTGACTGAATAAGTTTACAATTAGAATCGGTTTACACTTCAATACTGATTAAGGGCGAAAATAGAGATAGTGATGGAGGTGTTCAATACAAAATAATCAGCAAAAAATAAAATTATGTGAAGTACCAACAACACGGAGCATACTCTAGTTAGCTTACATACCCCACTTCTTAGTTGACATCTTGTTGATGATACTTTGATATTTTGTTTCTGTATTTTTCTACAAGAAAAATAACTATTGTCTTTTTTTACCATCTTGTTATCGTGGTTGGTCGCTATATCGGTATTTGCAGTCTAGATTAGGGGTGGGCATTCAATCCCTCGATCTCGATCCTGCCCCAGTTTTTTCAGGTCTTAATGAGATTGAATAATTTCATCTCGATCCCGTCCCGTTCCGATCTAGAATGAGATGAGATGGGATGGGATAAAGATTTTCAATTATGCCAATCTCGAACTAATTTTTTAATATATATTATTAATATTTTTATGTATTAGTTGGAGTGAGTCAATTTCCGTTATTCTCGAGTTTTATCCTATCACTATTGCATTGTGCTATCTTTATTTTTTAAAACTGCCGCTATCTGTTATTGCATATTTTTTTAACCTTATATAGACAAAGTGATTGCCTTCTGACTTTTCCATGGGTTTATAAGCTTGATGCAAGTAAAACACAGTCCTGATTCAAAATGGTGTAGAGATTTGGTCATTGAAAAAGAAAGAGCTCCATCAGTTATTTTTATGCTGAAATGACATGGATGGGTTGAAGTTCCTTTTGAAACAGGGAGCTTATGTTATGTGCTGTGGTGTAAACAATCTCAATACTTAATCAATTTGGACTTTAGGGTAGAACTATTATTGCATTGCCTCAATTATCTTATTTATATAGCCAACTTTCCAAGTAAATGATTGGATTGTCGGACCCTTATCGATGATAACATTTGCAGCAGTTACAGACAGCACGCTGATCTCGTCCCGTCCTGTCCCGATCCCGTATGAACGAAATGGGATAAGAATGGGTCTATCTCATCCCATCCCGTCCCGTGCCCATCCCTAGTCTAGATCAAAATTTTCAAAAGCATGGGGTGTGAGTCTCCCTTTTACCCTATCTCCACCCTTGAATGAACATCTTGGTAACAATTCATAACTAGGTTTTCAAATCAGTGATTTACATTTATGTTCCTTTTCAGATTTGTGTTTAAAGCTAACATGGGATGACCTAACAAAGAAAAGATGTCTCAAATGCTGAAACTAGCTTCTCCACTTATAAAAAAAAAGGCAATTCAAAGGCTACTCATTACAATGTAGCCTCTCATTTTATCCATGATACGAAGATTTCAAGTGAGGCATAAATCTTCATGTTGTGTTGTAAATACCACTTCCAAAGTTACATCTACATCGAGAAAAGCAAGACATGTAAGTGGATCGACTCAAGTGGGATTTAATGACTTGACATCTCATTTCATAGTGGTTATGACACAAGTCTAGTTTTTCTTGCGTGCACATAAAACCCTTTTCTGATCATCTAAGAACATTTTCAGTAGGCATTTCTTTCCATGTACCATTGACTCTATCAAAGGTAGTTCATAAAAAAAAAAAAAATAGAGGCAAAAGAACCCAATAGGCATTTTTTTCCCACTCTACATTAGGGTTGCTCAAAGATATATGCATTCACTGTCACAAACCATGGATAGAAGCTCTTCGCGCTTTTGTAATAGAACCTAATATTTTTTGTGAATAAAATTAATTCAAAAAAGGGAAAAGGATATATTTTATTTCTAGCTTTATATTTACAATCATAAAACTGATAGTATCATTAGATCACAGGGTCAAACTCAGCCGACGGCATCTGAAATGAGAGGAATTAAGGATAAAAATAAATAAATAATCATAAAATATTTTTTCCTCTTACTTTACTACTTTTGTTTGATTCATGTGGTGGTTTCATAAGTATTGTTTTGATCAATTGTTAATTACCTTCAATTTTGATCTATACATATAACCATTACATACACTTCCATTTGTAATTTGAAATTCAGTGCATGTTATCTTTGTTTGTATTTTGAGTTTTCGACTGAGTACTACCTATCCCAAAGGCTTTTCTGATCTTGGCACCCTTCAAGTTTTAATCAAAATGAATACAAATCTCAATTTGAGAAGGGTGCTAATTTGCATACAATACTCAACAAAGAATAGTATCAAACAATGGGAGAATGACTTTAAGTCTAAATTTTTTTATTTTTATTTTTTGAATAAACGTTACTTTCAAACTATGAATTCAATGTTGCGATGTTCAAAAAGTAGGACTTGTAAATCATTTTTGTATCCACAACAGTTATTTCAATTTCCAATACACTTATTAAAAACTAAGACCCATATGCGGACTCTTTGTTTCTTGTCAATTAGATTAATTTATTCATACTTTGGTGTAAGAGTTTGACAATTTTTTGATTCATGCATCAAATACTCTGCATTCAATTAGCCACGTGAAAATTGTTTTAGACTTGAGGTTGAACAAAGAGTACCATTTTGAAATGAAAACCAAGTTTTGTTTTTATTTTTTTTGGTCTAAACAAAAGTATTTTTATTGAAAAAAAACAAAAAAAACAAAATACAATCATCCCTGTATCAAGAAATGTCAAGACACTATAAAAGTGCCAAAAAATAAGTCTATAAAGAGATAAAGTAATTCTCTGATCTCGATAAAGATAAAGTATTTTAATCTATTAAGCCCTCTCTATTTCGCAAAACGGTAACATTTACTGTTTTACATTAATAGAATTAAACTTAACCCAAGAGTAATATAATAGTTAGAATCAAGACTAAAAAAAATATTATGGGAAGGTAAGCTGGTTTAATTAATGTTGTAGGGAGGTCCGAGCTCTCTCAATAATTTTATTTATTGTCAAAGAGACGTCATGGTCATGATGTAATGTTTTGGGGAGTGAGGGGATCACTCCAAATTAAATGAAATCTAATGGGTTGGGACATTAAAATCCTCTTTAGCTACAGAATTGTCTGACTCAGGGTCTTGCATAATGGGGATGAAGGCCTGCAAAATTAGTTTGTCCGCTTTAAGGCTCGCCAACACACATACATGGCTCGTCTCATTTCTGTCCATACAAATGGAGCTGATTTAGGTCGTTTCAAGTTTACGACACATCGAATTAATTCAATATTTAATGATACTTGTGATGAATGATATCATAAATTTTGATTTAAACCTTGACACGATATATCATTATTAGAAGTTGTACAACATCTAGCACGCTAGAGTCACATAGCAACTACCTAAAGTCTCATTTTTTTTATACCTCCTATCTGCTTATAATGAGCTAATTTTAGAGATACTGTTACATACCTGATATAGTTCAAAATCTATAAGACAACATGGCAAAGAGGAATTCTAGTTGTCGAGGAAATGAGCGAGGGGAGGGAGGTGGCGGGGTGGGAACTGTTCACCTCCCTCAAAATGCGCGCATTAAAAACAGATGACATGCATCTCGAGAGAGGTGAACAGTTCCCACCCCGCCACCTCCCTCTCCTTGCTCATTTCCTCGTTGGTTTCCTCGACACCTAGAATTTCTCCATGGCAAATGAGAAAAGAATTATATTTGGGGAATGGCGATTCATTACTTTGGTTTTGTTAAGACCTTTTCATTGTGCATTGGAGTCGCCAAAAGTGTCTATTCTCTTCTCATTTTCTTTAGTTTCCTTTCGCTTTAGTACATGTTATGTTATTCAGTATAATTGGAATTGCTTTTAGTTTAATACAGATTATAATGCCACACAGAAGCATCCAAAAATAGGATATTGAAAACTATTGAACTTAATTTAAGTAAGAGAGAAAAGCTTAAACTTTGTGGCATTCTTTTTGCACTTCTACTTTATTTGTTGTTACAGTTCGATTTAGACCACAGATTGATATAAATATATTGTCCTACCAGGCTACAGAAGGTCTCTTATTAAACTGTAAAGTTTTAGTTCTCTTTTCTAACAGAGTTTCAATGGAGTCCAGTCCGATAGCACTGATTTATGCTTGGAATGGTAGTTTGCACGTGATCGGATCACTCTATCATTTTTTCATAGGTTGGGGTAGTTGGAGAGGGGTAAAGTTGGACTCATCACAGTGTTTTTCGACCAGACTCTCTAAAATTTTTCCTTTTCTAAATATCATATCTTAAAAAAAAAGGTTGAGTGAAGCTTATCTAATAATGCCGGTTAGTATGATCAATATTAGTGTTCTAAAAATCGGTCTAAGCGGTTGGGAGCCGTTCAGGCAGGTTTTTGAAAAAAAATTATTTTCAATTTGAAAAGAATAAAATATTAAGATAATTTTTTTAATACATTTTACATATGTATCTCGGCATTGAATTATAAGTAATTTATATATTATTATGCTTAAATTTTATAAATTATAATAAATAAATAAATAAACTAGGCTCCACTTAGTCCTTTGGCGCTCGTCTCATGCTAGCCACCCGCCTACCATTTAGCATTTTTAGAACAATAGTCAAGATAATTAATTGTATTGTCTAACCGTGTATTTTAAGCAATACAACTAAGAGTTATTTCGCTTTAAAGATGACTAGGATTAGCCCGACGTAACACATGACCAACATTCATCATTATCATCATCATCAAAGTCCTTTTTTGAGATTTTCGGGTCGATTACATGAATTTTGGTTCTCCAAGCAATGCGATCTTTCCAGATATCATCGCCTAATCCAAACTCAATGATATCTTCATTCACTGCATTCATCCAAGTTTTCAACGGTCGTCCCCTCCGTCTACACCCTCCATTAACTTGCCAATCTAGACATTTTTCAATTGGCGTTGTGTTTGGCCTCTTTCGCACATGACCAAATCAAGTTAAACGTCTTTTTCTAATTTTGTCCTCTATGGGCGCTACACCTAAGTATCTCATAATTCTTTCATTTCTAATTTTATCCTTACGAGTTTTACCACACATCCACCTTAACATACGCATTTCTGCTACTTTCATCCTATGCCTATGTTGTCCCGTAGTAGCCCAACATTCTAAACCGTATAGTATGGCTGGTCGAATAATTGTCTTATAACATTTCCCTCTTAGCCTTGCAAGCATCATTCTATCGCATAGTACTCCTGACGACATTCTCCATTTTAACCAATCAGCTTTAATCTTATGATCTACATCTTCTCCAATAACCCCATTTTTATCTTTTAATTAGTTGACAAGCGTTATCATATATTTCCTGATGAAATGTATTCAATGTTCTCAAGTTCCCATCAGCTTTTTATAAGATCTTTGTTGAAAATTTGTTGTAAAACAATAGTGAGGTTGAAAAAAAAAAAATGCCCATGGAATTAAGCAACATACCTAAGTCAATCATTAATCATTCTAAAAGCTTATGTTTCCATGTCGTCTAATGACTTAAACTTGATATTTGGATATAAGAATCCAAATTTTATGGTCCAACTTTTATTTGTGGTGTAAGTATGTGACTGATAATTTCTGATTTTAGTGTGTGCATGGGTCACCTTCAATTCGCAAGTTTCGATGTCAAAGTCTTCTTTTATACACGTAGATAATGTAATGATCAAGTTTAGTTCATTCAATTAGTTTCCTTGAGGATAAAACCATTCACAAGAAGTCATGACCACGACTCAAATCTAGAAACATTAACAAGAAAAGAGTCGTGTAGAAAGTTACGCCTCAACTTACACATCTTCATCAAGAATGCGATTCTTAAAAAAGAAAAAAACATATTCCTTTATTGTGCCTGACATGCTTAAGCCTAATATCTATTTTTTAGGTCAAAATGACAGGAGGATGAGATTTGAAAGCATAGAAAATCAAGCAAGGGGTTGATCAGGAAAAATTAAGGACTAATCAAAACATGTAAAAGAAAAGGATTACTCAACCAACTATTGGGAGTAATTTAATTAATCTTTTCACTGGTGATTTGACACGTGCATGAATTTAGTAGATCCGACGGTCAGTATCTGATTTCAGTTTCAATTAAAAGACAGGGGTTCATTTATCAGAGAAAACCTATATGTGTCACCATCTGTTCTAGACAAGAGGTACAAAGAAGCAACAATGAAAGAGAGAGACATTTGTGTCAATTATTAGTGGGAAGGGAAGAACCACAGCTGCCAAAGCTTTTGTTGGGACCTAAAATCCTATACTGATATCCTCACCACCATTTTCTATATGCTCACCCGTAAAGTTGAACGTGGAATTTGAGATTCGGATAGGATGAGCGCAGCCTAGATTAATTGGTCCAATGAAATTTAATACAAAAATGCTAGAAAATCAGATTTTGGCAACCAGAAAGACGTGTAGTGATTGGGAATGATTCCATCCACCTTTTCATGTATCATGCCGCTTCACTTAGATTGAAAAACATGATTCCTCAATAAAGTTCTTGGAAAATATTAGTTGATTAGGGCCTTATATTTGAGCAACTTGAAGACTAAATGGTGTGCCAGTGGCATCATAGAAATTGTCATGAGATTAAGGTCAAAATCGATTGAAAATAACACATTTTGAAATTACCGTAGTGAGTTATCCACAAACTTTTACTCATCAGAATATTGGGTTAAGAGTCTTTTGTTTGAATGTGCCTTAAGATGCTCTGTTATTCTTATATATATATATATATTTGAAATGCTTAATACGTAATATGTGCATTACACTTTTTATTATTATTTTCATTTTTTAGGGCTTAGGGTTTAGAAAAAACGCACAAGTGTGAAATTCATATTTTAAAATTTTAAGCCTTTGTATAATCATTGGTTTCATTAAAAAGATATTCAAAAATGTATTTTACATGCTTTGTATTTTTCAAACATGTCATTGTAGAGAATGAATTTCAACCTTCAATATCTTTTCCAACTTTTAAACATTGTCATATATTTTATCTTTTAATCCCAGATATCCCGCAGTGTACTCCGCGAAAAGAATTTTTTTTGGACAGATTGCGCGACTTTAGTAAAATGTCATGTTAAGTTATGCATATTTATTGAGTGTAGTTTAAGGGTTTCGAATTTGAGAGTTTTCGAGAGAGAGAGAGAGAGAGGAGATTTGAGTGTGGGAAAATATTTGAAAAATATTTCGAATGGAAGAGCGAGGAACCATTGTCGATTTGAATGGTGAGAGAAAAAAATGGATGATTTTTGTTTATATAAGTGGTGTGAGAAAAAAAATGATGATATGATGTGATCGCCGCCTATGAGAAAATGAGAAAACTAAATGATGTTTTCCACTTAGAGCAACCGAAGTCATTGGTACATGCCTTTCAATCATAAATATCCAAAAGTACCATTATAGTTGCGAGTCGATAAAAACCAAATACCAGTCCCACAACCAAGGGCGGAGCCACCCCCTCCGTCAAATTTATGTGTAAAACTATAGTGAGGCAGTAGAGAACATGTACCCCCCCCGTCAACTTAAAATTTATGCGTAAAACTATAATGAGGCGGTAGAGGACATGTACTGTCTTATCTATTGTCCCATTTCAAATAATACTAATTTGCACATAGAAATTAAAGTGGGTCTTCAATGAAATTTTAGTGTATTTCCTCGGAAATTTGACAAATTGCCTAAATTCCTTTTAAAGTATCCAATGTGTACTTGAAGCTTAATATTTAATTTTCCGGTCATCACCTTCGAATTCTTTGCCACATGTATAATCCATCATGTTTCCATTTTTATTTAATTATGATATATGTTTCAATCAAACTATTCTAGTGCAACCATTATTAAAGGTGACTGTATCATATATTTATTGTGTCTAAATAAATCTATTAAATACATTAAATGAAGCTTAAATACCAAGAAATGAAACATATATGAAATTAATTTATTATTAGAAAATTAGAGGTGATTTTAAAATCAATATAATTAGAAGAATAAATGATAATTAGAAAATCAAGAGTAGTTTAAAAATCAATAAATAATTAGAATATGATAATTAGAAAAAACCTTGAATTTAAAAAAAAAAAACCTGAAATTTTGGAAAATGTGTGGTTGTGTCACCAGGATACATTTAAATACGAAAAAACAAACACCACCTAAAATTCGTATATCATGTCTTAAGTTCTACACAAAGTGGTATTGTTTTCGGTCTCACTACGAGGCGCATACCAATTACCAACACCAATTATTTATGAAATCAACACATAATTGAAACTTTTGGCTGGACTGTCTAGTGTTCATGTGAAGGATTTCATAATCCACTTATAGTAATTGCTAGGTTTACTGTGCTTAATTAAGTATTAGTGAAACTCTGTTCCAACCATTAAAAATGGTGCCAACAGGAACAACACAACACAACACAGTGTTCTTCAATGGAGAAGTTAAAAATGATTTCACTTGTTGAGTACAAATTCTTGTATTGTCTCTGTGTTCTGGTGAACACCCCATACAGATAAACAAATATATATACAAATTTGTCAATTGAAACAAACAATACTATACAAATGTTTGTAATTAATCAATCTTCCACTTTAGAATGGTGTACAATACTGTCCTGCTACTAAGGTACAATTTTTATATTGGGTTTGTGATTAATTATAACCTATGTTAAGGTCTCGTAGATTTTTGCAATCAGAGTGATGTGGTGTGATCTTGAAAGAATGATGAAAATTACAAAATATTTATGTGTATCTTGAAGTTGTAAGAATTATTGTGATAATACCATATCATCCTGATTGCAAAACCTGATTTTTGCGGACTCACTTTTTGTAAATTAATGAAAAGCCTCTAATCGAGTATCTCACTCATAATCTTTGTTGCTTTCATTCTAAAGAGGCAATTTTGTCACTCTTCATACATTGTATCTAGCTAATAATATCACATTGCCTCATTTTAGATGTATTCTACAAATGAAGAGATATGTCTATCTATTCAACACACATTTGATAAGTTTGGTGATCCAAAATGGGGTTGGAGTTTTGTAATGTTGTCAGTGTCAACTAGGAACTAAATATGAAAATTGATGGAAGACCTAAAATGTACACACTGTGATCCAACCAGAGAGTTAGCAATGAACTTTCACAAGAACTAAATTTTTTTGTAGAAGCATTAAACTCAATACATCTAACTGCTTAAAACTGTTAACTATATTTTCGAGTATCGTAAAATCAATATCTTCTTCGGATACGTAAATGATTGTAAAGTTGGGTATCGATGAAAATCTCATTAAAACGTATGCCCATAACCATTTGAGTCATTCAATACAAAATTGACATGATATTATAGCGAAAGATTCTCTAAATTACCTAATTTCATAAGCTCCATCTTTTGCTCATCTCCAACTAATACATGTCCTTAATTTTGTAGTTTTTGCTTATCAAGATGGATTTAATTCACTCAAAAAAGAAAAAAAAAAGTTTAGAAGTTTTGCTTTTCTAAAGTTTTTTCATCTTACCTTAAGGAAGGCTTCAAGTCAATCAAAGTTCTAGGTCTAGAATAAAGGAAACACAAACTCAAAAGAGTTTTGGCAACTCCATCCATCCCCATTGTTCTTTTTCAAAATTTGCCTTGTTTACATTTTCACCACACTCAATAATTGATCCCCATTTTTTTTCTGTGTTTTCCTTGTTTTGTTAAACAAACTTTTCCCAATGCATGTGAAGCAATTACATTTCTGTGGACCATAAGGATAGAGAGAGTCTCCTCTTCCAAACTATTAGGGTTAGGAGAACATAGTTGAGTATGGCACTAAATTTTGGACCCATAACTCTCATAAATATACCATCAACCCCTCAAGGCTCAAGACTGAGTGTTGTGTTGTGACTTGTAAGATGGTAAACAACAAGAAATTAGGTTTTCTTTTGATTGCACGGAAAATATCCATGAAAATTGAAATTGATTTTGTGAATTCATTTCTAAAGCCTTCTCTTTCCACTCGGACTTGGATTCTCCTCATGAATAGTGGAAAAATAATATCACAAAAAATCAATTTTTTTTAATAACAGAAAGGCTAATTGTCGAGGAAATGGGCGGAGAAACCAACGAAGGGGGTGGTGTGATCGCTCATCCCCTCGAGATGCACAACATCACCCTTGAGATGCACAACATCACCCTTGAGATGAACAACAATACGCATCTCAAAGGGAATGAGCGGTCACACCACTCCTTCACTGATTTCTTCACCCATTTCTTCGATAGTTAGTTTTTTTCTTTTAATAAATAGACAATCAAACAACAAAAATTTGCATAACAATATAAATGACTAACCTAAGAAACTCGAAAAAAAAAAACAGGAATGAAAAAAACACATCAACGAGGAGAAGATAAGAGAGGAAGAAAAACATGTCATCTAATGCGAAACAGAGTACCATATGCCCTTAACCTCCACATCTGTACTTCCTTCACTTAAAAAGTTGATAGCAACAACAAACACCCTGTCTCTTTCCTTACCACTCATTTTCCTTTCTTTTTCTCTATATATCTTCTCTCAACCAGTAACCAAACAGAACTCCTATAATATATATAGATAAAAGAAAACTCAAACATAAATCTCAGTCTTCTTCAATCACCCCTCCTTGGAAAAAAACATTTTGTTCTTCTTCTTATCTTGTTGTTGTTGTAATCTCTATTAATTGTTCTTAAAAAAAAAACACTACATTACAATGTTCTTTGAAGTCTTTATGTGTAGTTGTTTTACTCTACTAGAAGGAACAAGGAGAGTTTATTAAGTTAACCTACACCCACCACCCTCCATGTTTTTTCACTTCACCCTTGCTCTGTTTCTCTCTCTTCCTTTTCCTTCTTTTTATTGGCTTTTAATTTTTAATGGAATCCATGTCAGGGAATGAATGGCTGGAAAGCCCAAGTCAGTTTTTTTTCTGCACCAGTTGTCTGTAAGTACTGTCTCTCTCTCTTTCTCTCCATATACTCTCACTGTGATAGTCTTTACTTATGGGTGTTGTTTTCATCCTTCCCTACTCTGTTTGTGCTCTGAGTTTTTCCCATTTCCTTGGAATAAACGTCTGTAATTTAACTGAGTGTATATTGTTCAGACAAGATATTTGAATTTGGGTATTTGATTTCTTGTGTTTTCTAAAATACCCATCTTCTTCCCTTTTTAGCTTTTACACCCACTCAACCTTTTTCCTAAGCTTTGCTTTGATTTGATTTTGTGTCAATTTGAATGTGTTAAGTACCCCCCACTTTGAATCTCTGTGAATTGGGTTTTTTGTTTTATTAGCATGTTTGTGTCTAACATGGGTTTTCTTCATTGGTTTTGATTGTTTAGTTTGGTAGAATTGTGAAAGATTTGTTGTTTGTGGGGGAGGGGAAGAAGTGAGAACAGTAGTAGTGGAAGAAGAAGAAGAAGAGAAAGAGAGAAAGTGTTTATGGACTGGGACTTGAAAACACCATCTTGGGATTTTCTGGAATTTGAGAGGGAAGCAGCCCCAAACATAGCTTCTCTGGTGGGATCAAGTAGTGGTGGGGGTGTTGAGCAGAATAGAAGGGAGTGCTCTGTGGATTTGAAGCTTGGGAGATTGGGTGATTTGGGGGATGGAATGATGAACAATTGGAAGGATCCAAGGGATTCGTCTATAATGTCGGCGCCATTGGGAACACTCAAGAGGGCTAGAGTTCCTGGTGGTGGTGGTGGAACACAAATTGTGTCTTGTTTGGTTGATGGATGCACTGCAGACCTCAGCAAATGCAGGGATTATCATAGGCGCCATAAGGTCTGTGAAGGTCACTCCAAGACTCCAAGAGTGATGGTTGGTGGCCAAGAACAAAGGTTCTGCCAGCAGTGCAGCAGGTATTGAATTTCAACTTTGATTTTTCCTCAAAGCTTCCTTTTTTGCACCTTAATTGTTTGGATAATAAATACTTGTTGAATTGTTTTAGTTCCTCTGCTTTTTAATGTGCTTTGAGATGGCATAGTGGACTGATTAGTGGTTGTGGTTTAGACAATTTGATTCTTGGCCATAAATATAATTGATTAGAGAATCTCCTATTCTTTTCTAATTTTCATGAAAATCTGGATTTAGAAACCACTTAGTAGTGGCACCTTTGATTGGCCTTTGCTGGATCACCATTTTCTTCCAAGAGAGTTGGTTTTTACTAAGAGCATCTACTGAAATTTACGAAAGTTTGAATTTTTAAAACACTATTTTATTTAACCTGTTCAGATGTAATTTCTGTTTTGTTCTCTGACCTGAAAGTATTTTAGTAAGTTAATTGGATCAGATTCCAGAGCACAGAAATCCGACCTACAACCTATTGGATGATAGTTTCATTTTTTTCCTTCTGTAGTTATTATTACCTTCAAGGTCATCCATGAGGTTGATCCGATATGTAAAGAATTTGGACCAGTTACATTACCACTTATTTTGTCATGTTCACCAAAATGATTTCAGATGGTAGCAATTGAAATACTTTGTTTTAGTTTCAAGAGTAAAATTCCGGAGATGTACGATAGTACAAACTTATGTTCATTATTTTATCAAGAAATCCAAGTCTTTTTGAGTTCTGAACTGCAAGGACATTATGCAAGAGACGCGTTTGCATAACCCCTAGAGAAGTAGTCACTTGCTAATATAACGATGCATTTCTATCCATTCGTTTAGAATTTGAAATTTTTAATTATGAAATGGTTTTTTATTTTTATCCTCAATGGTACATTTTCAATTGTAGGTTCTTTGTCGTATTATTTTTGAAGTAAACATATGGTTTTGGTCTATTTATCATCAACAAATATTGTGTTGAGTACTTGTATTCAATCGATGCATCTATGTTGGACGGTATTGTTGTTTACTTCTAGTGATTATGAGCAGTTGATCATCTATCAAGCAATTTAAGTTTGCCATTTTATCAACTGTAATAACTTGTTATTTTGAAGGAATATTGCTTCTAAAATTACATCACTCTTGGTTGTTCTATCCCATTCCGGTATGCAAAATAATCATTAACAGATCAGTTTGGCTATTCAATATTTTGTGAATAACATGTGATTGTCTTCACTACAGCTAACAAGGAGTTTTTGGTTTTCATATTAAGAGTCTAAGAAAGGATAGTTTTTTAGGAAGATCGACATGTATATTTTCTAGATAGTGACTGCTCTGCTGCATGTTTCTTGAGTTTTCTCAAATAGGATCCTTATTTCAAATTTATAAACACCAATGCTTTCCAGTCTCTAAACCTAAACTACAACTTACCAGTTTGTTCTCTCTTCTGTAGGTTCCATATGTTGATAGAATTTGATGAGGTGAAGAGAAGCTGTAGGAAACGTCTTGATGGACACAACCGGCGTCGACGCAAGCCTCAGCCAGAATCTCTGTCCATGAACTCTAGAAGTTTATTCTCTAATCACCCAGGTTTGCTACTATCCAATAAGTTCTCATTGCAAGATAATTTCCATTTTTATTGTAAAAATTTATAAACATTACGAGTTTTTATTAATTTATGTGCTTAGTGATTTATTTACTTTGGAACAATTTAATGGGTAGCTAGGCATCCTTGCAGCAGGGAGATTTGAACCTCCAACTTCCGCAAAGGGGAGGGATGCTCTACCAATATGCTTGGCGGTGGTGTCTAAGAATGTTAAAAACTACGTAGGGATCTTGGACTACAACATTAGGGAGATATATGCTATGCTTGGACTTATTAGGGGAGAACGTTTCAATAGATTGGATGACCTCTGAGTCTCCAGACTTTCAATGAGCATAGTCCATTTAGATTCTTTGGGTTATCTGGTTGGTCAAGCATGAACTAGAAATCACTTGTATTGTTTGTAAAAGACAGTCTTGTTCTAGTAATTTGCATCTTTGTCGTGTTACAGACAATGACATGGCAGCTTCCCGTTTCTTGGTTAGTATGCTCTCTCACAGAATGAGCATATGACACGTTAAAATTAATGTTTTCTTTCCATCTACAGGTGCTAGGCTAATACCATTTGCTAATTCACAAGTATCTCCATCAGCTCATGTGGTGAGCTCCACCTGGAAACCTGTCCTCAAAACTGAGGAAGACAGTATGCTTTATAGCAGTCATCCGTCCATGCACTATGTTGACCAACATAATCTGTTTTCTGGATCCTTCTCTCGCAAACAGTTCCCATTTTTGCCAGTCGGCGATTCCTCAATTGGTCATAGAACTGCCTCTGAAGCTTCCATATGCCAACCACTTATCAATACCATTTCTTCGTCCGAAATTGGTGGTACAGCCAGGAAATTGTTCTCTGATGGGATAAGTCAAGTGTTTGACCCTTCTGATTGTGCTCTCTCTCTTCTGTCATCACCGCCAACTCAAACTTCCGGGATCACTATGAACCACGTGGTGCAGCCTGATACAATCCCCATTACACAGCCCCTAATACCAGGCCTTCAATATAGCGGTCTTGGTCGGGTACCAATCAGGGGGAATGCAAAACGAGTCCGTAGGTTCAATTTTAGGCTCAAACGCCAATGATGCTGAAATCAATTGTCATGGTATATTTAATGTAGGGCCTGGCGGATCATCCCATGATGGGGTGCAACAAACTCTTCCCTTCTCGTGGGAGTAGATAAGATAGCTTCTATGGTTCTCTCTCCTTGTAAGATCTCTGAAGAATTCTTCTTGACTTTCCAGATTAAATGATTTTGTTCCTAAGATCTTCAATCGCAATGTGTGATATTGTGCCAGATTTTCACTTGCTCTATTTTTATCTTGGTCTTAGATACTTACATAGCTTTGACGCCAAATCTGTCGGATTCTTTCATCTGTGCTGTATAGGTATATTTGGACGACTTCCTTGAATGGAAAGGTATAAGACCATCCATGTTTGAACCTTTTCTGAAGTATGGATTGGCTGAAAGCTATCTCAGTCCGTAATAGTAATATGAGCACCAAGTAAAAACCATATATATAATTCATGATTGAACTGTGATTCCCCACTTCGTGCGCCAAATATGAAAGCTGATGGAAATGGTTTGTGACTTGGGGATATTCCATACTCATTTTAGTGGCAATTTCCAGTTTCATGTATGTCTTGTCATGATCAAGTTATCTTTTTTGAAGTGATGGAAGTTATTCTTGTGAGTAAAATCAACCGGTTGAATTAGTGCGGACTTTCGTGATGATATCTAGGGGTGTGTTTGCTTGCATGGATTACTTCCATGTTGTCTAACCAGTTTCGGAAGGTTTTTTTTTTTTTTGGGAAGGCGAGCGAGCTGGGTTTTTTAAGATTCCATAACCTATCAATTGGACGACCTATAGGTCAACACCCATTAGAAAGTAATCATGTCGCAGGTGAGATTCGAAGCTAGGATGTGGGAGACAAACCCACATAGCCCTAACCACTAGGTCATAACACCATTGGCGTTTCGAAAGGTATTAGTAAGGGCATTGGATTCAGCATTGGATTCATAAAATAATTAATTTTAACTTTAGTTAGATGATCAAAACAATCATTGTTAGACTGTTGAAAATTGTTTTAAAAATTCAAGTGGGGGATTGTTGGAAATATGGCTTTTTAAACAAAAGAAAATAAGTGTTTAACAGGTTTCGATCTTTGGATCTCTCTCTCTAATATTAGTCCCATATCTACTATACAACTCTTTGTGGTAGAGTTTATAAGGAGAATGTTAGGACTTGGGCTTGGACCCCTTGGGGTACCACACTTTTGTGAGGAGATGAGAGATAGACTCTCGCGCCCGCCGTCATCTGTCCGGGTCGGGTCATTAAGAGAGTAACACATTCTTTTGCTAAATCTCATGAGATAGATGAATCTAGACAAATTTTGTATATGAATCTAGACATCTTCCTATTGCCATGTTTTCCATGTTTTGTTTTTAAGTGCAATTAAGTTTGGACGTTTTCCATGCTTTGTTTTTAATAGCAATTAAGTTTGGACGTTTTTTCATGCATTTGTTGTGCCAATGAACCTAGTCGAGTTCTTTGTTTTGTCAATGCACTTATCCGGATTTTCATATCTTGATGAATCTATATTCTCACTATAAAAACAACACAAAGTTAGAGTTTATAAAAGAAGTGCAGAAAAAAAAGAAATTTTTTTTGCAACAAAAGCATTTCGTTTTGCAATTAGAGAAAAAAATCTTTTCCCTTTTGTAATTAGTTAATTCATTTTGTATTACAATCAAAGAAGTGTTTTTAGCTTTGTTAAATTACATACAATGTATTGATGATTCCGAGCAAAAACAAGAGCTTAAGGGTGATAGTATTTCGTTCATCAACTGTGCAATTGTTTGAACGAGACAGAGAAGATTCTGCGCTGTTTTATCCTGGGGACGGTGGGGCTAGTACACTGCTTGCACAATCTTGGCCAGAGCCACGAAACGTTTGAAAAAGAGCGACCTAGTCCGTGACTCAACCCAAGAATAATTGGTATCTTCGTTCCTAATTTTTTATTTGAATCTTTTACAGCATTTGAATCTTATACAGCAGTTACAACAATTTTAAGACGTGTTCTTTCTGCCATGATTACAAATATTGAATTTGCTAAACAAAGTTAGCATATATTTGTAATACAAGAATGCACACACTTGATCACACATAAGATTTGAGTTAATTGTTAAAGAAGTGAATCGTATATAGTTGGGTATATATAGATTAGCGATGAACAATTAATATTCTGAACTCAATGCATTTCGTCAGCATAACATTTTCTGAGTCAGGAACTTAGGCTTCTTTTATAAATTGATCCAACTGTTGGTAACAATAATATTCTTTGATCAATGTGCTTCACTTCCTACAAATGTAATGCACACTAGAAGTGAAGTTGAGTTATGACACTGACTTTAGCAATGGACTATTCCTTGTTCCAAAGGGATCCAGGGAGGTTGCCAAACATTACTTTGATGTGAAAATATTAGGAAAAATTGTGCTCTATACGCTTGTTGACATACTGTTTTGTTATGCATTAATTAGAGAGGATGAATCTGTGCATTTTGATTTTGACTCTTAATCATGGTTATAGATTAGTTATATCCTCATTGTTCTCATGTATTAGTTATACGCTCATTGATTGGGAAAATCCTTCAATTGAGTTTAAGAATATTTTCCTGTCATATAACAAGCATAAAAATGGAGTAGCAGTCATGTTTATGAAGGTTATATAAGTCTAAAAGTAATAAATAAGGATATGCATGAAAGCTTTGAAATATTGCTTCTGGAGAGCCAAACATAATATATGAATGGGACGCTTTCCTTGTTTTGTACAAGTTGGACTATTTAAGGAAGTGTATGTTATTGCCTTGTTGTTTCTATGTGTCTGTTAAATTAATTGTTTTGGAACTCATTAGCCTAAACAAACTTTGTTTCAAGGATTGGAGTTTAGTTTTGTTTGCACTATGTACCTTTGTTACCTTGGGTGGTAGTTCTTGTTGTCAAATTGGGTTGGGAGCAGTTTTCTATGCAAGGATACAACCCCATGGCAACATTTGAAAGGTTTGAAAGAGGGTTATATTTGTTTGGATTTATTGAAAAAAAAATCCACATGATTTTGAGATTTGTGTACTTTTAATATTTGGCATGCTAAACTTTGTTATGTTCATAGTTTTGGCTTTTGAAAAACGATTAATATTGTAACTATGCTCATAGTCCACACATCTTGAACACTTTTTAGAAAATACTTGATGGATCATGCATCTGTTTTTAATTTTGCATATCCACCGCGTTTGACTGATTGTATAACATCTAAAGGCCTGGAAGCGCTTATGTTCATAACATTTTGAATCCTTTAAAGGCTGCTTTAAAAACATAGTCAACTAAATCCCTGTCAGGAAGTGAAATCATATTAGTTATCATTATGACTAGCGCGATTAGGGATTGACATATTTGTACACATGTTGACAATGTAAAATGTAGTCTAGACTCTAAAACCATGGAGGACTAACTAGAGGAGATTGTGTATGAATAGAACACCATGCTTTAAAGTTAATTTTCATAGAATTTTAATTAAAGGTGTTGCTCTTTTAAGCTTTCTGAGTCGGAATATCATCAATAAATTTCATTTGAACATTTCGTGAGAAGTGAACAATATCATCTATGCATGTTACTCTTTAGAGAATGAGTATGCAGTTTTCTGATAATTGTGTTATGCACTTTGGATGATTCTGTCTATTTTGGTGAGAACAATAATTGATCTATTGTGAAAATTGGGAATGCTTCTATTTCTCAATACTATTGATGGAAAGAAAACTTTGTGATTAATGTTACAGTTGATGTTTGATGTTAAACTGACATAAGGAGGCTATAATGAATCATTTGTATACAGATTGACCTATGAATTATGTTCTTGATGTCAATGCATAAATGATTTTGCTCAGACCATAAGTTGGTCGGACTTCCACATGAGGACATGAACTCTTATGGAAATGATATGTTCTCATGATGATGATGTTGATGGCAATGTAGAACAATTCAAGCTATTGCTTGATTTTGTTGCGGAATTTTACTATCTAAGTCTGCAACTAAATTCCCAGAGAATGCACAAATCTAGCTTGGTGATTACATCAAAGTTTGAAAAAATTCAGAAGCTGAATTTAAGGTACGTTTTCTAATGCTATTCTTAGTTGATCCTTGAACTTAAAAGAAAATGAGAATAGCGAGGTGAATAGAATGGGTATTTTATTCGATATTCTCATTTTGTGGGTCCTCAACAGTTGAATGCACGGTCTGCTTCAGATAGCAAGAAGACCGTCACTTAATATGCATTCAAAAGGTGGCTAAACCTGTTTTTGACAATAGTTAGAGGAACCGAAGTTCAAAAGTCCCTTAATGGAAAGCTTACGTATATTTTTAACATTATACATGCTAAAAATAATTTTGTGGATCCTGATTTTTTGTGTTTCTCAAGGAATTATTCATGGAAAGATAAATTTAATTTATTTTCAAGGTATAATGGGGATTATTTCGAGGAATAGTGGGGGTACATCCTCAAATAACGTGCCTATGATAAGGATGAATGCATCTGATAAAGTCATAGAATCTGAGCCTAGGAGAAGTAAAAGGAAACGACCTTCTAAACACCTTGGGCCTGATTACTACGTCTTTTCAATCGAGGAGGTTTTCCTTAGCTTTCAAAGAGCCTCATAGATGCAATTGAAAAGGTCATGAGGTACCTTAAGAGGACTAAGAACCTCGGATTACATAATCAGAAGTTTCCTGTTGTCCTTGAAGGATATAGCGATGCTGATTGGAATACCCTTTCAGATGACTCCAAAGGCACTAGTGGCTATATTTTCAATATAGCTGGTGGAGCTGTTTCTTGGAAATCCAAGAAACAAACCATTCTGGCACAGTCCACGATGGAATCAGAGATTATAGCATTAGCCGTGGCTAGTGAAGAAGCAGGTTGGTTGAAAAACTTGCTAGCAGAGATCCTTTTATGGGAAAGACCGATTCCAGTTGTCTGATCCATTGCGATAGTACCGCGGCTATTGCGAAAATACAAAACTGTTATTATAACAGCAAGAGACGACAAATAAGTCGTAAGCACAGTACAGTTAGAGAGTTTCGATCTACTGGTGCTGTGAGAGTGGATCATGTACGAACTGATGCGAACTTGGCTGATCATTTGACGAAAGGATTAGCTATAGAGAAGGTTTTGCAAACCTCGAAAGGAATGAGACTAATGCCCTTAGATTGATGAGTCATTCATGACAGTAACCCAACCTATAGACTGGAGATCCCAAAAAATAGGTTCAATGAGTAATAACAAGTCGTGAATGATATGATGTGAATCATGCTGACAAAATAACAATCTCATTCCTAGATTAAAGCATGAATTCCTGAAGCGGTTGTAGGATGAGTTAAAAAACTCTTAATGAGGTCTATACTTTATGTGAGGTGGAGTACCTAGCTACAAGAGTACTCTTGATAGACTCACTCAAGTGATTGTGAAAGTTTGGCCGCTTCCTATGGAATTTGTGGGCAAAATTCCTAGAGCTTTCACTATAGTGGGATATACGTGCATGGCCGTAACGCATGAGCTTTTTAGACTTCACCCTGGTAAGGTTGTGCGTGTAATGTCTATTAGAGATAGAGTTCAAAACTACGAGTTACTCTAGTATAATCTAAAGCATGAACACTACGCAAGAGTTCAAGTCGAAAGACACTTTTGTTTATGCACAATCTTATATTTTTAGATTGCTCGATGAAAATTGTTTTTTAAATCCAAGTGGGGGATTGTTGAAAATTGTTTTAAAAATCCAAGTGGGGGATTGTTGGAAATATGACTTTTTAAATAAAAGAAAATGGGTGTTTAACAGGTTTCGATCTCTGGATCTAATACTAGTCCCATATCTACTATACAACTCTTTGTGGTAGAGTTTATAAAAAGATTGTTAGGACTTGGGCTTGGACCCCTTGGGGTACCACACTTTTGTGAGGAGAGAAGAGATAGACTCTCGTGCTCGCTGCCGTCCGTCCGGGTCGGGTCGGGTCATTAAGAGAGTAACACATTCTTTTTGCTACAAATTTTGAATCTCATGAGAGGGATGAATCTAGACAGAATTTTGTACATGAATCTAGACATCTTCCTATTGCCATGTTTTCCATGTTTTGTTTTTAAGTGCAATTAAGTTTGGACGTTTTCTATGTTTTGTTTTTAAAGTGCAATTAAGCTTGGACGTTTTTCATGCTTTGTTTTTAAGAGCAATTAAGCTTGGACGTTTTTTCATGCATTTGTTGTGCTAATGAACCTAGTCGAGTTCTTTGTTTTGTCAATGCACTTATCCTGATTTTTATCTCTTGATGAATCTACATTCTCACTATAAAAACAACACAAAGTTAGAGTTTATAAAAGAAGTGTAGAAAAAAAAGAAATTTTTTTTTTCAACAAGAGCATTTCGTTTTGCAATTAGAAAAAAAAATATTTTCCCTTTTGTAATTAGTTAATTCATTTTGTATTCCAATCAAAGAAGTGTTTTTAGCTTTGTTAAATTATATACAATGTATTGATGATTCCGAGCAAAAACAAGAGTTTAAGGGTGATAGTATTCCGTTCATCAAATGTGCAATTGTTTGAACGAGACAGAGAAGATTTGGGCTGTTTTATCCTGGGGACGGCGGGGCTAGTACACTGCTTGCACAATCTTGGGCAGAGCCGCGAAACGTCTTCAAGAGAGCGACCTAGTCCGCGACTCAACCAAAGAATAATTGGTATATTCATTCCTAACTTTTTATTTGAATCTTATACAACAGTTACAACATAGACTTTATGACCCTGATTTACCACAGGGTTTGCAGATTAGGACTCGGGATTCTAGGACTAATGGAGAGTTGCAAGTTGGGTGGCATGGCTTGAATTGCTTGTGGTGATTTCCTGCATTGAAAGAATGCTGTGTAAGAAAGCTATGAATGTGTTTATTTCAAACAAAAACAATCTGGAATTCGCTAAAAACAATTTGGAATCCATCAGAAAAGATAAAACAAAAAATTTCTTTGAATAATAATTTGATTAAATAAATCATTGAGCAATACATGAGAGCAATTTAAAGACGTAACTCAACTTTGAATTGTCCTAATAGCCTTTGAAAATGTCTATTGGGAAATAAAAACTATAATCCTGTTAAAAATTAAACAAAAATATTATTTGAAAAATATAAACTAAAATTCTATTCCAAAACAATAAAGTGTTGTTTTGAAAACCTAAATGATGTCATTTGCCTAAAATTCATCGTACATGGCATAGCAGTGAGTTGTACCTATAACGTGGTTTCTCTTTTTGAAAAGGTATTGTATGCCTCATTTCGAGCTTGGACGTTAAATCTGTAAATTTTAATTACGTCATTTTGTCTTTGGTCAGTACATCATGTCTTCAATTATTTAAGTCATATGTTATACATCAATAGTTCTCTTAAAACACATATTTTTAACAAGCTTATTATTCAACAACCGAAAGATAAATAAGCGTGCGCATAAGCTTTACAGGGGGTATTCAATCATGGATTTTAATAGAGTCTGAAAGACTTTAAATCTCATGGATTTTAATAGAGTCTGAAAGACTTTACAGAATTCACTGGATTTTAATGGATTTTAAGTGACTGGATTTTGTGGAATTTACAGAATCCACTGGATTTTAATGGATTTTTATTATTGAATTTTCTGAATTTTATAAAGGATTGTTATGGATTTTAATGGATTGTTATTATTGGATTTTTAGTATTGGACTAAAAAACTCATTTTATATTTGCATCCATCCATCATCATTGTACAAAGTCTTTTTGTTTTTGTTTTTGTTTTTGTTTTTGTTTTTGTTTTTGTTTTTGTTTTGTTTATTCTTTCTGATTAGGACGTTACTTAAGGAAAGCTACTCTACACCTAAAGTAATATAAAAAAAATGTGAAAGACTGGATATGAAGTGGGCATAGCTTTTACTTCTCAGACCCTTGTTTTATATTCGATCAATGTGAAAGATTAACATTTTCAGTTTCATCGTGATGCAGTATGAAAGATCAAAATTAAATCTGATTACATGAGTGTAAAATTTTGCAGAGAAAGAACTGAATAATCATATTATGAATACTTTCTAAATATCAACCTTAATATATATTTGTGACTAAGAACCAAAATCTACTTCTACCTATGCTCAAATGAATCTTCTTTCTGGCTCTTTTCAGTTGTCTACATTCAACAACATGTTTTGCATCACCTCAACTTCTATACACCACTTAAGCATTTTATCAAACAATTAGTGTTTAAAAAATAATTTGCAAAAACATAATTTGAATTGGATACCGAAAATTTACAGTAACCAAGAAGAATATTACTTAACAACATTCGATCAAACAAACTCACCGATTTCCAGATTCTGCATTAAAGACCATCTAAGAGGAAATCCAAAGCACCATTGGCCATTAGAGATCTCAAAATGATTCGAAATCAAGGGAAGAGTCTTACGTGAACACTTGCATGCTTCTTCGTTTGGTCCCTTGCCTTTCTTTGCAATTTGCGTGTTGACTCTCGAATTCTTCACAGCCAAACTAGGGTTTCCGGGAGTTAACAAATCTGAAGAAGCTCATATCTCTTCGATTGCTCAATTGATTCCTCTCGAAAATCTCAGATGAACAACTAGAATTCGTTGATTCCTCTCGAAATCTAACAACTAGGGTTTATCGATTATGTCATTTTAAGTTGAAAAATCGGTGAGAATCGATTCTATCGAAGAGACAAATTGGTGAGAATCCATTCTATCAGTAAGACAAGTCGGTGAGAATCGATTCTATCGCCATTGAAGAGCTTTGTTCCATCTCGCCTTCTCTGGTTTGGATTTACGATGGAAAAAATAGGGGGCGAAGAGTGTCGTTGAGTCTCCTGCGATGGTGATTTCTTCTGGTTCGACTGAAGCGAAAGGAGGCGAGTTCGACGGAAGGGAAAGAGGTGAGTTCGATCGACTGAAGAAGGCGAGGAAGACTACCTGGTTCCACTGTTGAGAAAGGAGACTGTTGATGGAGAGACAGACTTGATAGAGTTGGTGGGAGCAGAGAGATTGAAATCCGAGGGTAACAGGTCGGATTTGGAAATGAGATTGATATTTATATCAATCACAAATAAATCCTTCAAAATCCTTCAAAGTCCATCAAGTCAATAAATCCATTAAAATTCTCTGTTGTTTGAATACCCCTAGATTTTATTGTATTGTTTAAAATCCATGATTGAATACCCCATGATTTTAATGGATTATAAAACAATCATTTAAAATCCATGATTGAATACCCCTGGATTTCATTGTATTGTTTTAAATCCTTAATTGAATACCCCTATATTTTAATAGACTTTAAAATCTTTCAGAATCTATTAAAATACATGATTGAATACCCCCCCCTTAGTGAAACTTAAACCTTAAACACGATTTTAAACTGATAATCAATCAACTAGAAATTGAGTCATTTTAGCACAATTTCTATTTAAGAATTGGATTTGGAAACAAAGGAAATCCGAATTAGAATAGTTTAGGGAACACGTTTTCATTGTCTTCATTCAAATCATTTCTTTTTTCTCCTGTCCAAAAAAATCAAACTGTGTTAAAAGGTAGTTTTTTTTTTTCTTTTCCTTTTTTTAGAGCAAACAGCGAAGAAGAAGAGCAAACTTCATGGCCTTGACGAACTTCATCATTACTGTAGCCGGAGTGAGCGCGGTTGTTCTCCTACTGCGTAGCGATGTTAAGCAATCCGCCACCATGTTCAGAAGAAACGTTCGTCAGATTCGGCAGTGGCTTGAAGAGGAATCTGCTTCGGCTGCCAAGTAAGAACACCAACCCCTCTTTGTGTTTGTTTCTTGATTAAAGATCTTATATTTGGACGAAAAGGTGTGAAATTTCTAAGTTTAGTGATTAAAAATCCAAACTTTATTCTTTTTTGATGATGGGGTTTATTGATTTCGCCACTTGAACTCAGTCACATGAATTGGGGTTTTAGTTAAATCACCCAAGTTTGGGGTTTTCCAGACGTTTGTAAGTTAAGCAATTTCATGGGTTTGAATTGGGTTTGGGAATTATATAATCTATTGAGGCAAAACTATTAACCTCAAAAGTAAATTGATTGGTTTTGGTCAATCTATGGTTTCTGTAACAAGGATGAATTTGGATACTCTATGTCAAACACAATCAAAATACCTTGTAAATTGCTGAAAGTGAAGTTCATCCAAATTTAAAAGGAAACAATCTGACAAGACTCTGATTTACCATTCAATTGGAAAGCCAGTTTAAAATATGCAATCGTAGAACTTTATTTGGGATGATTACCATGAAATCATAGATATTGGCCCAAATTTGAAGAAACTCCTAAGTTTAGGAGAGGAGTGATAGAATAGGGAAGTTCATGATATGAATATAGCCCTCTAGTGGAAGGGATTGTAGAGGTCCAAGAATGAGCTCAGCAACTTGTACCAAATGACCAATGCGTTTGTGGAAAATTCGGGCCCGTGTTTATAAGACCCGAAACCGAACTGAGTTGACCGGGTAACCGAGGTCTCGGTTAACCGAATTATGGGCCGGTTTCGGGCCGGTCTCGGTCTTAAGAGCAACATTCAGATTGAATTTTTAAAATCCAAATTTCAACCCAAATTGAATTTTATAAAGCTCTTCCCTCAAATCCCACATTATCACTTTATAAAGCCCAAATTGAAATTAAGCCCAAAATTCATTCACCATCTCTTTCCTCAAATCTCCCCTCTCCCTTGTCCTCCCTCTTCATCAGACAAGAAAACTTCTCCTCCCTCTCCATCAGAGAAGAACAAATCTCCCCTTTCCCTTCTCCTCCCTCTCGATCAGACTAAGATTCCAGCAAGATCAACTATGTTGGTTCAATCGAAGCTTCGACCAGTGTGAGGCACGAATTTGGTTCAATCGAAGCTTCGCCAGTGTGAATCCAGCTGAGATTCCACCGTAACTGTGCACCTCAAAGCTCTCGTCTCCCTGCTCTCTCCATCTCTGTCCCTCTCGTCTCCCAGCTCTCGCCCAGCTCTCTCCCTGCTCTCTGTCCCTTGGTTCGAAGAAGAATGGCAAAGAAGAACCGTCGATACCTCTCTATTGATGTCAACATCACCATCGATCGCCAAACACCGCACCACAACACCATCGAACACCGCTCTGTCCCTCTCGTCTCCCTGCTCTCTCCATCTCTGTCCCTCTCGTCTCCCAGCTCTCGCCCTGCTCTCTCCCTGCTCTCTGTCCCTTGGTTCGAAGAAGAATGGCAAAGAAGAACCGTAATGAAAAAGTGAGTCTCTCCTTGCTCTTTGTCAACATCAACAAACTTTGTTTATAGGGAGTCTCTCCATTATCTAATTTATAGTTTGTTTATAGGGAGTCGAGGAGTTGGGCCGGATCGGTTACCCGACGGGCTTCAGAAATGGAAACCGAAGCTCGGACCAGAAACTTCGGGCCGGGCTTTAACAACCGAAACTTTTTTAATTAATTAAAACCGATCCGAACCGACCCGATCGGTCCGGTTGTTGGTTCGGTCCTAAATGCCCACCCCTAATATAAAGGATTGATTTTGAATTGGAGAGTTCATATTCATCAAATTCAGATATACAAGGAATGAGAGGGGATGGTGATGATTAGATCTCTCATTGTTTTTCAATAACTGAGGACAGAATCAGTGCTAATACTGCAGGGGTGACAAAATGTTATGTAGGAAAAGGGCGACCAGGTAGGGTTGTGAAGGTATTCGACATGTGTGTGACTTCTGTGCCTGAAAAAAGTTGAAAAAAGTTGTTGGTGTGTGTGTCGGGGTGGGGTGGGGGAGGCAGAGTTATAACCTTTCTGCACGAAGAAATAATGAAGCAGCTGTAGGTCGAGGATTCATGCATAGTCTTTATTCTTGATCTTATGGGGTTGGGATGAATGTAGACCTCATTTTAGGAAAAGGATGTCTTAGGCTTCCTCAGTTTCTCCTTGAGGAGTTGAACTTTGGAGTTTTTTTCTCTTGTAGTTTAAGGTAATAAGGAAAAATGTGTTTAGGTTTGCGATTGTGACGTAAGTTTCAATGAGGGACTTGGGAGTGGGATATTCATGACATTTTTTAACATGATATTCCCCTTTAAGGTCATTGCGAGAATGCAACACTGAAGAAAACCGATTTTTTAATGGAAAAATTTATAAGCATGTGCTCTCCAAGGATGCACGGACTCGGACACGGATACGACACGGCGACTCGGCAATTTTAAAAAAATAGGACTCGGCGACACGGTCAAACTTAATATTTTAATATATATTTTTTAACATATACATGACTTCGAATGCTTACATGCAAATAAAATGAGCAAAACAAGGAGCAAAAGGCCCAAGGGGCAAAACAAAATTTTGTTAAAAACATGGAAGCAAAAGGTCCAAGAATTAGTTTGAGGCTTGGCCAAAGGTGTCTAATCCAAAAATAGTTTTAAATGGCCCAATTTCAAAAGCCCAATCTCAAGGCCTAAGTTGGGTATTTGTTTTCTAGGCCCAATCCAGAGTCCAATGTTCTTATGCTTATCAAAGAAAAGCCATTCCCTGATTTTTCACCCACAATGAAAACTATGTCAAAGAATTCTGCAAAATTATCCAAAGAGGGAGACTCTCTCTCGAGAGACTATGTCAAGATTCCAGGCAACTAAGATTGGCTTGCTGTTTTGAGAAGAAGACCAGGAATGAAGAAGAAGAAGAAGAAGAAGAAACGAAAGAAGGTAAGCCTCTCTCTCAACAGATCTCTATCCCGGTAGGTCCCTACTTTCGACAGATCGATCCCGGTCGGTCCCTTTTTTTGGTCTTCTTCTCAAAACAGAGAGGCTTACCTTCTCAAAACAGAAACGAAAGAAGAAAAAGAAGAAGAAACGAAGGAATGAACAAGAAGGAATGAATAGATCGATCGATCGATCGATCGGTCCCTCCTCTCGACAACTCTCTCTTTCAACAGATCTCTATCCCGATCGGTCCCTCCTCTTGACAGATCTCTCTCTCAACAAATCTTTATCGATCCCTCTCGACAGATCTCTCCCTCTCCCTCTCGATAGATCTCTCACTCTCGCCAGATCTCCGTTTGTCGATCTCTCTACCGTCCAAAGTCGATCGATTTAGGGTTAGGGTTTGGTTTTTTCAAATTTTTGGTTGTCTGTGGGAGAGGAAAAATCGATCGATTTATTTGCATTTTCATAGTCAACGAATTTTGACTACTTTGACCGTGTCCGGACCGTGTCCAACCCAGTCAACGAATTTTGACCGTTGACCCCGAGTCAAATATGTGTCCGGCGCGTGTCGGACGCGAATCCGTGTCCGACACGTATTTGACTCGTGATACGGGAGTTTTCCGGAGAGTCGGTGCATCCTAGGTGCTCTCCTACATGTTTTTCTGTTCTTCAACGTTTCAATGGTTTTGCTAATATTTAGAAATGATGTTGAATTCCCACTTGTTAGCAAAATCGAGTGTAGTGTTTGCTTGCCCATATTTCCTACGTTGACGGTTCATCATTTGCACGGTGAAATAAGGATAAAGAGAGATATGGGATGGTTCAAGAAGATTAATATTGCACTCTTAGGAGAATGGCATTGGAGATACAATAAAGACGTTTTCAATCTATGGAGGAAACTCATAAGTTTGTAATGGGTAGCATCCATCATCCTTCTTGCTCGTGACACGAGTATTTAGAGAAGTATCCTTTAATGTGGCATCCAGATAGCTTAATGGAATCCTTACGTGCATAAAAACACTAGTAGTCTAGAAACAAGATCATTGGGGATGAAGCAAATTTTCTTGTGTAGTTGAGTTAGGACTTGTTTTAGTGTTAGGACAAAATTATATATAGGTAACTTGATACTAGAACCGAAAACTTTTGCTGCGTGGGGCAGCCTAAGAAATCATTTTATTTTAATTTTTTGTAATGTACTAAATTAACGAGACTAGAGAATTAGGGAAATCGTGGATCAATTTAGGGTGTGTTTGGTTGTATGCAGTCCTATTTCATAGGAATCCATGAGGGACCACGTACATCTAAACTAATTTAAGGATCCACTATTAAATTTTGTGATTTATGGTGAGAATTGAAGTCCCATAAACATGAGAATCACATGCTTTGGGGGGAATAAGGAGTGTGATTCCCATATTCATAAGATTTTCTCCCACCATTGATCTCAAATCTAATGGTGGCAATGAGTGTTACTTCAATTTAGCTTAGATGTATGAATCCCTTATGGAATCCCATGGAATATGATTCCATGTAACCAAGTGCACTCTTAAATCTATCAGTTAGGTGTAAAGTTTTTTGGGGCTCGGGGCTTTCCCCACCCTCTCACAATTGGCTTTGTCCCTATCATTTTTATTTATGTTTTGTTATCGCAAAAAAGAAAGAAACGAATTAAAAAAGAATAACTGGGAGAAATGGCTATGGGATAGGGTCCTAGTGGCGACTTGCTTGGTGATTTGAAATAGAGAAGTGCCAAAATTTTCAAGGACTATAAGAGGAATGCACAAGCTATTTCTAGAAAAATGGATCGTCACTAATAGCAATTTTCATGATTGTATTTTTAATTGTGGTAACTTTTTGAGCATGTTTTATTTTTTGGCAGTCCTTTGATATCCTCGGTCACAGTGACCTGCCCTTTAATCAATATATCATTTCTCTGATTGATAAAATAAAATGGTATAACTAATTGTTTAAATAAAATAAGAAATAGAAAAGGAAAAACTTAACTATTGGGTCTATGTATGACTAATACATGTCAGCGAGTTCAGCAAGTAAGTCTATTTTGGTAAAAAGAAGAAACAACAGTGGAGCGAGAGACAGAGACAGAGATAGGTTGGAGTTTATCAGGATGTTTACATCACAAAATGCGTCATTGATTAGTACTGGTTATCATTTTGGATTATTAATGAAATTTAACCTTAAAAAAAGTTGCTAAATTTTAATTTTTATTCGATAGGGGTATATTTTGTCATTTAAAAATAATTTAATTAGGTTTGATGAAACTATTGCTGGGCATGCTTCGACTACAACCAAAATTTGACAGACAAATTACCAGGTTTTGTAAACATCCTAGAACTAGCATTCGGAATGGCGATATCATTTCCTTAGATACACGTAATTGGCTTGTGAATGTTACACAATGGTTTAGAGATTTTTATTTTTAAGTTCACAAATTTTATTGGCAAACTTCCCGTCAGTAGCTTATGTTATGTTTGATCTGGATATCCGTACAGGCTCACAGAGAAGGCACCACCGAAGGATGGAGTCCCTCCTAAAGATATTCCAAAAGAGAG